>JBBEEM010000119.1:0-22305 GCA_037305995.1 Sclerodermus sp. 'alternatusi'
TTTTGTACCCAAATAACCTCCGTTCAAGTTTAAAAAGCCGTCGAGTCACTTGTTCATTACGAAATCTAGGGAATTTTTGAAAACGAACGCGTATGCTATCTATGGTAATGAACATCCATTAGAGCAAGAGGACAAATCATTCTGCTTAGTTTTTGTACCCAAATAACCTCCGTTCAAGTTTAAAAAGCCTTCGAGTCACGTGTTCATTACGAAATCTAGGGAGTTTTTGAAATCGAACGCGTATGTTATCTATGGTAATGAACCTCCATTAGAGCAGGTAGACATATCATTCTGCTTAGTTTTTGTACCCAAATAACCTCCGTTCAAGTTTAAAGAGCCTTCGAGTCACTTGTTCATTACGAAATCTAGGGAATTTTTGAAAACGAACGATAATATATTATATATTATATTGATTTTTATATTATATATATATATATATATATATATATAATAATATATAACATATATAACATATAATATATATATATTATATGACATTTGATTTTACTTTAAATCCTGCCGACAAATTCTCTGCTCTTGTCCTGTAGCAACTACGAATTCCTGCTAACGAATTTTCTCTTCTTTTCATGTAATAAGAACGAATGCATGTCGCTCGCCGAATTTTCAAATGTTTTCATATAGCAGTTATGAAATTATAACATTTTCCTATATATTATAAGAAGTGAGATATTTTTAATTAACATGATTATTGTGTGTCATTTAAAAAAGCATGGAGGCTCGCCAAGTTCTGTATAAAAAAATTATAAACATATTGTTTATAAACTATATATAAAAAGCTTTTATGCAATTTGTTTATAAACTATCTGCATTTCAAATGCAGTTTCTCTTTATTATACATATTTTTTATAAACTATATGCTGAGAATAAATAAAGATTACATACTTGGCTTTATTCTATATATGATTTCAATACTTTTTAACAAGATAAGAAAAATAATGTGTTTTTTGTAGTGACTATATATTTCAAATAAATATATTCTTTTTATTGTTATACCTTTATTAAGAGAATTCATTAAATAAGTGTATAAATAATATATATTTTTTGAATAAGGGGGTTTTTAGAAGGGGATAACTACTTGGCGTATTTTTTTACATCGGGATGTTTTTTAGGGGGATTTCACTAATTTTTGTAAGTTAGCGTTGAAAATTTATAATATTTTTTAATAGTATCTCCAACTATTTAAGTTCATATCACGCATTTCCTTGTATCAAGCTCTATGACGTCATGTTGTAACGTCCTTAATAAAAAGTTTTCAAGTGATAGGAAAAGTTAAAATTTATATTTTTTTCAAATTATTTCCATCTATTTAGGTTCGGAACACGTATTTCGCTATTTCATGCCCTATGACGTCATACTCTGATGTCACTAATTGCAAATTTTCAAGGGTGGCGAAAAGTAAATATTTATAATATTTTTTTTTAATTATTTCCATCTCTAATTATGTTCGAAGAACATATTTCGCTATTTCATACCCTATGACGTCATACTCTGATGTCACTAATTGCAGATTCTGAAGTGTGGCCAAAAGTAAAAATTTATAATATTTTTTTAAATTATTTCCATCTCTAATTATGTTCGAAGAACATATTTCGCTATTTCATGCCCTATGAGGTCATACTCTGATGCCTCTAATTGCAGATTTTCAAGTTTGGCGAAAAGTAAATATTTATAATATTTTTTTTAAATTATTTATATCTATTTAGGTTCGGAACACGTATTTCGTTATTTCATGCCCTATGACGTCATACTCTGATGTCACTAATTGTAGATTTTCAAGGGTGGCGAAAAGTAAAAATTTTTAATATTTTTTTTTTAATTATTTCCATCTATTTAGGTTCGGAACACGTATTTCGCTATTTCATGCCATATGACGTCACACCCTGACGTCACTAGTGGCATGTTTTCAAAAGGTGCGAAAAGTAATAAATAATAATAATTTTTAACATTATTTCCGACTATTTAGATACGGAACATGTTATTTCGCGATATATAGCCATATGACGTCACGCTCTGACGTCACTAATACTACGTTTTCAAGACGTTCGAAAATTAATAAACAATCAAAATTAAGAATTTTTTGTCGCATTACTTCCGACTATTTTGGTCGGAATACGTTATTTCTCGATATGTAGCCATATGACGTCACTCTCTGACGTCACTAATACTACGTTTTCAAGAAGTTAGAAAATTAATAAACAATCAAAATTTAGAATTTTATGTCGCATTACTTCCGACAATTTAGTTTTGGAACACGTTATTTCACGGTATATAGCAAAATATGACGCCACGCTCTGACGTCACAAATGGCACATTTCAAAGGTTGCGAAAACCAATAAATAACAAAAATTTATAATAATTTTTAACATTATTTCCGACTATTTAGATACGGAACATGTTATTTCGCGATATATAGCCATATGACGTCACGCTCTGACGTCAGTAATGGTACGTTTTCAAGAATTACGAAAAGTAAATAAAAAATAATAATTATTTAATAATTAAATAATATTACTCATTTATTATTACAATTATTCGCAAATGACAATGATTAATTTATAAAAATGAAACAATAATTTATTAATTATTAATTTGTTTTATTAATGTTTAGTTTATTTATTAAAATAGTATGAATAATAAATATAATAAATAAAAAAATTAATTTACATTATAAAGTTATAACATTTTCAACACTATTTCCGATAATATAGGCTTAGAACACGGTATTTCGCTATATCTGTGTTTATGACGTCACGCTCTGACGTCACTAATGGCACGCTTTCAAGCGGTGCGAAAAAGATGGAGATGGAGACGACGACGACGACGACGACGACGAAGACGACGGAACTGAACATGCACTTTTCAAAAATTGAAAAATTAAGAAATTTATGCAAATGCACTTTTTATGCATTTTGGTGCATTTAAACGAAACAAATTTTTTTTTTTTTCATTATATGCTTCAGAAGGTCTTAAAACGTGTTTTTGCGTTAAAATTTCTTTAAAAAATCGACTTCAAATTTTTGATGTTTCGGGAAAAGTATACTCGGTGTCTCGCGCACAGTAGCACATGAAATCACTGTGAGGCTATACTACTTGGCGCGAGACTCTACCGAGTCTCCTGATCCTTCCTTGTTTATCGCTAATGAAAGACAAGGATAACTCTATTGCTGTCCTTATTCGACAACTACTAATGCATACCAATATTTATTAGACTATCCTTCTTCATAGAGGAAGAAGGGGAAGTGTCTCTAGAGCGTATAGGCTGTACCGTCGTACATTAGTCTATCCTTCTTAGAATAATACGGGTAATGATTTCCTTCTTTCTTTCATATACATACTGGCCATCTCTCTCATACCTATGACACTTGTATCTTTTCTCTGTCTTCCATTATACCTTGATTGCCAGCGGGGTTTTAAGGGGAACATAAGGTGGGAGGCATTTTGATAATTTCTATCCTTGTTTATCGCTATTGAAAGACAAAGATAGCTCTACAACCACTCATGAATGCCTATATTTATTAGACTACTCTTCTTTTATGAGGAAGAAGGAGAATTATTGGTAATTCATATAGGCAAGACCCTCGTATATTATCCTTCTTAGATTAATACGAATAATATTTTTCTTCTTTCTATCAAATACACATTGGCAATCTCTCTTATACTAATGGCACTCATATTTATTTATAGTAATCTGTCAATATACGTTCATTAATTAATAGAGGTTTAACAATAAAGAAAAAAATCATTATCATTATCATTAATAAATCTCTTAATCAATGTCTGTGAAAAGACTGAAAAACAGATGAAAGAAAGAAGAAAGAAAAAAGAATAAATTATTAACTCTAAATTAATTTAAGAAGGATAGACGAATGTGCGACAGAGTTGCTTATATGTTCTGACACTTCTCCTTGTTCCTCTTTGAAAAAGGACAGTCTAATAAATATAGACATACAAGAGTAGTTGTCGAATGAGGACAGCAATAGAATTATCCTTGTCTTTCATTAACATTAAATAAGGATACAAACTGTCAAAATGTCTCCCACCATATATATTCCCCTTAAAACCCCTCCGTCAATCAACGTGTATTGGAAGACAGAGGAAAGAGATGCAGGTGTGATTGACATGAGAGAGATCACGAATCTGTGTTGAAAGAAAGAAGAGAGAATATATTATTTCTGAATTAATCCAAGAAGGATAGACTAATGTACGACGAAATTGCCTATACGTTCTAGAAATACTTCCCCTTCTTCCTCTATGAAAAAGGACAGTCTAATAAATATGGGCAGGTATGAGTAGCTGTCGAATAAGAAGAGCAATAGAGTTATCCTTGTCTTTCAATAGCGATAAACAAAGATAGAAATGATCAAAATGTTTCCCACCTTATGTTCCCCTTAAAACCCTTCTCTCAATCCACGAGTATTGAAAGAGAGAGAAAACGATAGAAGTGTCATAGGCATAAGAGAGACCGTCAATAAGTATTGAAATGAAGAAGAATTTCTCCCTCTTCTCTAAGAAACGTAAACAAAACAAATTTGACTGAATAATAAAATCGACGAAAGAGATTTACCATTTCTATATATCATACCTCAGTGAACCATCGAACAGATAAGACGTAAGTAATAATAATAATCTTTCTAGCTTATTCTATAAGTTATATGAAAATAAAATTGCTATTATTAATAATATAAAAATCGTTTTTTTAATTTGTTATAGATTGAAGACTTCATTATATTTTTTAAAAAATAAAAAAAAGGAAAAAAAATGGAAGCCGAAAATAGTAAGTAAATTTTTATTAATTAGAGTATTATATATTATTATATATTAGGTGTAACAATGACACGTTTTATTGATTGTACTCTTTTACAAGTAAAAGTTTTATTTAATTATTAATCTATTTAACAGATGAAATGGGCCATAATGATGAGACCGCTCGGAGAAACCAGCATCAGCAGCAACAGGATGCAAATGAACTGCAACTCCTGCGTCAACAGGTGCTGCAGTATCAGCACCAGATAAGCCTGTTGGCGCAGGAGTTGCAGCATTCAAAACGGCAAATTGCTCCTGTTGCTGCTGATGCTAGTATTCTTCAGCAGCAGCCCCCGGTGCAGCAGCACCCCCCGCCAGAGCCCCCCGTACATCAGCTCCAAACATTGCGGCTCCATGAGGAGCAGCAAATACATAGTAAGTTAGATTTTATTATCTATCTTAGATATATACACACACACACACATATATATATATGTATCGTTCTTAATGATATGAATTTTTTTATATTTTCAGGCCGTTCTCAAAGAAAAGCGAGGCGGGCGGAGCAATGGAGGGAGAGCCGCCGGCGGGCAGAAAATGAGGACGGTCGTGGTCGTGGCCGAGCACGCGGTCGTGGTCGTGGCCACGGTCGCGGCCGCGGTGGTCAACATAATTTCCACCAGTCATTCATATTTTATTAAAATTAAAACTATTACTACTACTAATTAATAAATACTGATATATATATAATCATCATGTTTTTTTATTCTCCCCTGAAATTCCTTCATAATTTCCATTATCTATATACATTCTAAAAACATCATCTATCATTTTCCCTTTGAAATAACTCAGTCGGAATAAAAACTGTATATATGTATGTAGTATTGGAAGAAAGAGACAAAATTATTATTATGATCATTAATACAAGAAGGATAGGCTGATATGAAAGATATACACAGGTCCTGATATGTTTTCATAACACTTCTCTATCTTTCTCTGTGGAAGGATAGAAAAAGATACAAGTTTCATTGATATAAGAGAGATGGTCAATGTGTGTGTGATAGAAAGAAAAAAATCATTATATTATCAGAATTAATTATATTAATTAATAGAATTAAGATTGTCATTGCATTAGTTTAAATTATTTTATTAAGCAATATAATCCTATGTTATTCCACCTTCTTATATTAATTTTGTAAATGATTTTTTCTTTCTTGTAAATAAGAGCCATCTCTTTGCTATTTGTTAGTTACATAAGTTTACATGAATAGTTTGAAATATAATATAGTACAATATAAAGTTATATTAGATATGAATATTGTGATTTTTTATAAATTTGAAAATAAATTGGAGGGGTTTGACTGTGGGTTTAAATAAAAAGATGTCCATATGGAAAGGCGGAAAGAATTTGAGTCGGCAAAGAGACCCTATAAGAATATCTCTACCGTGTTCGTAGTTAGGACATTGGAAAACAACGTGATTTATATCCTCTGTGGGGTAACCACATGGACAGCTCGCATTGGTGATAAAGCCTACTCTACTAAGAGAGGCTGCCAAATGATAGTGGTTCGCACGCAGTCTATTAGTCCAGCAGATAAATTCCCTGGTAAGGGATTTGTGAGCGAACCAGGGGGTAACGGAGGGGTTGTAGAAGGAGTCAAAAAATTTTGAACCTTTGTAAATAGATTCGCTAATCAAATGTTCAAGGTTGTTTGTCTGTGCATGGTTTTTAAACAGTGGATTAAGGTCGGTGAAAGGTACAGAAAGATTGGAGTTAGATTCTTGGTGAGCGGCATCCTTGGCCATAGTGTCAACCCTCTCATTATGGGATATTCCAATGTGAGAGGGTATCCAGTATAGAAAAATTTTACAATTTTTTGTAAAAGAATCGGCTATTAGCTTTTTGGAGTCTAGAAGATATGGGTTTGTGGAGGGAGAAATGGGGGTTATAGAGGATAGTGAGTGAAGGAGGCTTTGGCAGTCCGAGTATATATATACAGAATCAAAGATAAGGTCCTTGGCAAGTTCTAAGGCTAGTTTTATAGCTATACATTCGGCAGTGAAAGATGACATGATGTCACTTAAATGAAGGGAGGAAGAAATGCCCAGTTCTGGGGAAAAGCAAGCGGCGCCAGTCCCAGTCAGGGGACCAAGCTTACTACCATCTGTGAAAAAAGAGATGGAGTTAACAGGGCGATTATTGAAATGATCGGAGAATAGAGTATTGGGGTAGGAAGAGGCTTTTAAGGATTTTCCAAGAGTTGTGTCATATTGAGCATAGGATAGGGTGGAGGAGTAATCAGTTAGATACTGTTTGTAGTTAGGGCCTGAGGAAATCATTTCTTTGTGAAGGAGCAAGGAATTAATTGTGGTTGGAAGGATATTATGAGGTCTGGAGAGAATATTGTTCCAAGTTAGAGTGGAGGAGAGTTTGATGATAATTTTGGAAGTGGGTAGTTCATGATTTGAAAGGCATCGAGCTATGAATTTAGAGGCGAGAAAGAATGCTCGGTCGTGGAGAGACCAGCAGCAAGATTCACCTAGAAGTACGTTGGTGGGAGTGGAAATTCTGTACCCCAAAGCTGCACGAATGGCCATGAATTGAACTCTCTCTAGGGAAAGGATTCTGTGTCTGCTGTGGGGAAAATAAATGAAGCAGTTGTAATCTATGATGGAGCGGATTAGACTTTTGTATAAAGTGAGAATGGTGATTGGATCTGCCCCCCATCTAATACCACAAACAAATTTAAGAATATTAATGCGCTCCATACATTTCTTTATAGTGTAGACAATATGTTGTCTAAAACTGAACTGGAAATCGAAAATAATGCCCAGAAATTTAACGGAGGGTTGAGATTCTATTCTGACTCCATCCAGCTTCAGGGAACAAACGCCTGGCTGGATATCTTTTTTGTTGAAGTGGATAAGAGTAGTTTTGCTAAGAGATAGAAATAGGCCAATCATAGACAGATTACTCCTGAGTTTAGAGACAGCGTTTTCAAGCAATTTTTTATCGGGTTTAGGGTGAAAAATTGGTAGGAAAAATGCTATGTCATCGGCAAATTGAGAAACATGAATACTCTTATCAATTCCCAGAGTAATGTCTTTTACATATAGAAGATATAGTAAGGGGCTAAGTACGCCTCCTTGGGGAAGTCCTCTATTGAGAGTTCTTTCTGTAGTTTCAGCCTGATTTATATTGAAAGAAATAGTTCGTTCTGATACTAAAAAGTTAATAAATAGGAGGGTATTGTAAGGACAACCAAGACTGAGTAATTTAGACATCAGGATGTTAGGTAGGACATTATCAAAGGCACCCTGTACGTCGAGGAAGCACGCAAGTACATCTCGACCGGCAGAGAAGGCCTCCTCTACTAATAGGGAGAGAATGGACAAATTGTCGGAACAAGATCTACCCTTACGGAAGCCCATTTGAGAAGAGGGAATAAGATTTTTAAATTCTGCCCACCATTGGAGTCTATTCTTAACCATTTTTTCTAAAATTTTGGAGGCGCAGGATGTTAGAGTGATTGGCCTAAGCTTGGAGCTGTCTTTTTTATTGATGAAAAATGTACGCCCCATCCTCCATGAAGATGGGAAGACATTCCTGGAGAAAAGTTCATTTAAGAGATCAAGAAAAATTAACTTTATGTTGTGGGGGAGATGGAGAAAGAAGGTGTATTCAATGTGATCTGGACCGGGGGAGGCTTTGAGACTACAGCTAGAAAGAGACATGTTTAACTCGTGCAGGCTAAAGGGTTTGTCAAGAGATAGGTCGGTATGAGAGTAATGAGGAGGGCAAACTGGGATGAAAGAGTTGGTAGGGACCCATGGTGGACATAGTTTATCTATGCATTCTTGTGCTAGCTTAGTTTTATCGTCATTGTAGGTGTTATTGGTGGGGTTATAGTGGTTAAGGTTTAATTTAGCAAATCTATTTTTTAAAAGTTTAACTTTAGCCCAGACATACGAAAGGTTAGAGTCGAAGTTTAGTGAACTAGCAAAATCTCTAAAGTGTTCAAGCTTTCTTCTCTTGATGAATCTTCTAGTACAAGCCACGTTTTTTTTATATGTAATGAAATCACTCAGGGATCGAGTATGTCGCCATTTCTTAAGGGCGGCTTTTCGAATTCTTATCATTCGGTGACAGTCTTCGTTCCACCACGGCACAGGGTTTCGATGAGGAGGGTTGGGGGGGGGGGGGAGTTTTCCTAGGAGGAGTGCAACTTACAACTGTACTTAGGATAAGTTCACAGAAGAAATTATACTTATCACATGGCTCCAGAGAGTGGTAAGATGGACTAAGAAACAAATGATACGAGTGGGTCATTTTGGAGCAGTATAGATTCCAGTCCGTTCTCTTGGAGCTGAGTCTTTTACTGTGGTGGTGGAAGAGGACTTTTTTGTTGGAAATTTGGATCTTAATAGGATAGTGATCAGACCCCCAGAGGTCCTCCAGGACTGAGACCTTGATTAGATCAAAGATGTTATTGGATGAGAGGACTAGGTCAATGTTGGACAGCTTGTTTCGGTGGAAGTCAACGTGAGATGAGGTATGGGTATTTACTATCATAAGGTCGGAGAAAGAAATGGAGTTAAGGAGAGAGATACCATTTGGGTCGTCGTTTGAACAGTTCCAAAAAGTATGATGTGCGTTGAAGTCACCTACAATTAAACAGGAGTCAGATGGTGAGAGACGCTGAAATAAACGGTCCCAATGATATTGAGGTGTATATGAGCCAGGTATACGATAGCATGCCATTAAGACAAGCTCAGAACCCGGACAATTGATCTGAATGGCACCAAATTCAAGACCATCTGAGAAGTTAGTTAAGTCATGACGAGGATGGAAGGGAAGGGATTTACTGACTAAAAAGATGATTCCACCTCCTCTGCCAGCGGGTCTGTCCAATCTATGAAGGTTGAAGCCTGAAAGATCGAATTTTATTCTGGAGTTGAGCCATGTTTCTAGACCAACAAAGATATCAACGTTCTTAAGGTTCTGCTGAAGTTCTTCCTTTTTACATTGCAGTCCTCTTGAGTTCCAATAAACAATGTTTAGGTCTCTAAGTGTTTTAGAGTGATTAGATTCCATGCGTTGTGGAGATGAGTAGTAGATTTTAAGTTGGTGAAGTAGAGGTATTCAAGACGAGTAATTTTGGAGGTCCAGAGAAGAGAAATCCCAGAAGGCAGGTCAAAAGACAGAAGGTTCGCTTGTTCGGTTATCAGAGTATTTTTTGAATTTGTTGAATGGTGATGGGGGTGATGATATAGAATAGCCATTGTATTGAAAGGATCTATGAATTTGAGGTATTCAATTTGTGTCTTGGGGTACAGCTGGTATCTCTGCATTTGCCTCTTTGCTATTTTGCTATTGAAAGACAAGGATAACTCTATTGCTCTCCTTATTCGACAGCTACTCATACTTGCCCATATTTATTAGACTGTCCTTTTTCATAGAGGAAGAAGGGGAAGTATCTCTAGAACGTATAGGCAATTTCGTCGTACATTAGTCTATCCTTCTTGGATTAATTCAGAAATAATATATTCTCTCTTCTTTCTTTCAACACAGATTCGTGATCTCTCTCATGTCAATCACACCTGCATCTCTTTCCTCTGTCTTCCAATACACGTTGATTGACGGAGGGGTTATAAGGGGAATATATATGGTGGGAGACATTTTGACAGTTTGTATCCTTATTTAATGCTAATGAAAGACTAGGTATATGCTTGTAGAGTAGGTTAATTCCGCGGACATTGTATGTATCTCTATCGCACTATCCTTATCAGACAACCGCTCGTGCATGCTTATATTTATTAGTCTGTTCTTTTTCATAGAGGAATATGGGGAATTGTCACTGTAATATAAAGACAATACCATCGTACATTCGTGTATCCTTCTTAGATTAATTCAGATAATAATATATTCTCTCTTCTTTTTTTTAACATACATCCATGATCTCTCTCGTATGAATGACACTCATATCTTTCTCTCTATCTTTTAATACATATTGATTAACAATTCTTTGATATAATATATTTAAAAAACGAAAATCATTATCAGATATCCCTTTGTCAATTAACGTATATTGGAAGACAGATAAAAAGATACGAGTGTCACTGATATAAGAGAAATTGACAATATATATATAAAAAGGAAGAAGGACATCATCATTATATTATCAGAATTAATATAATAATGTAAGATAGAAGAATGTACGATTGCTTATATGTGCTAGTGATACCTCTCCTTCTTCCTTTATGAAAAAAGACAGTCTAATAAATATAGACATGCATAAACATGCATAAACAAGGATACAAACTATCAAAATATCTTTCACCATATATTCCCCTTAAAACCCCTCTGTCAATCATTGTCTGTTGGAAGACAGAAAATATATTATATATCTCGATTAATATTCAAGAAGGATAGAGGATAGATTAATATGTACAAAAGTATTACCTACATATGTTCCAGCGACAATTTTTCTTCCTCTATGGAAAGAATACTTTTTTAAATACAGGATGTAATAATGATTCTCTTCGAAATTTTAAAGGGTTGTACACAAAATAATTCTAAAAGAATATTTTTTTATTTGAAACTTAGTTTTAAAAATTTTTAATGACAAAGATGCAATTAGTTTGATTGGTTGAAGTGAGATGGAGTAACATTGTCTCACTTCACTTATCTATCAGTATCTATCTAGTAGTTTATGCAGGGTGTTTCAGTGAGATACGGCCAAATTTTAAATGGTTGTAAAGGGGGTTATTCTGAGGTGATTTTTCATGTACCCCATTTTGATCTGAATCTTAGTTTCTGAGATATTTAATTAGAAATGTACTATTAGTTACACAGAGATAGATAGATAGTTGAAGTGAGATAGAATAGCGTTATCTCACTTCAACCAACTCACTCTCTCTGTCTAACTAATAGTACCTTTCTCATTAAACATCTCAAAACCTACGCTTTAGATCAACATATTATATATGAAAAATTGTCTTAGAATCATCCTCTTTACAACCCTTAAGATTTGGCCCTACCTCACAGAAACACTCTGTATTTATAATGCCTTTATCATTGAATATTTTAAGAATTGAACGTTAAAGTGTGAGATGGAAGATAGGAGTTGGAAGATGGGAATTGAGAAGTGGAATGCAGATATGGGGGAGATAAAAGATGGAGATGGAGACGACGACGACGACGACTACGACTACGACGACGACGACGACGATGACGACGACGGAACTGAACATACACTTTTCAAAAATTGAAAAATTAAGAAATTTATGCAACTGCACTTTTCATGCATTTTGGTGCATTTAAGCAAAAAAAATTTTTTTTTTTTTTTTTCGTAAATTAACTTCAGAATGCCTCAAAACATATTTTGGCGTCAAATTTTCCTAAAAAAATCGACTTAAAATTTTTGATGTTTCGGGAAAAGGATACTCGATGTCTCGCGCACAGTAGCACATGACGTCACTCTAAGGCTATACTACTTGACGCGAGACTCTACCGAGTCTCCTGATCCCGATGTAAAAAAATACGCCAAGTAGTTATCCCCTTCTAAAAACCCCCTTATTCAAAAAATATATATTATTTATACACTTATTTAATGAATTCTCTTAATAAAGGTATAATAATAAAAAGAATATATTTATTTGAAATATATAGTCACTACAAAAAATACATTATTTTTCTTATCTTGTTAAAAAGTATTGAAATCATATATAGAATAAAGCCAAGTATGTGATCTTTATTTATTCTCAGCATATAGTTTATAAACAATATGTATAAAAAAGAGAAACTGCATTTGAAATGCAGATAGTTTATAAACAAATTGCATAAAAGCTTTTTATATATAGTTTATAAACAATATGTTTATAATTTTTTTATACAGAACTTGGCGAGCCTCCATGCTTTTTTAAATGACACACAATAATCATTTTAATTAAAAATATCTCACTCCTTATAATATTGTGACGTTGCAACAAATTTGCTCTCAAGTCACCCCCCGCCGCACTTCATCCTACCAGCCGCCGGAGAGCCCCTGGGCGCCAGCCCTGAAAAGGGCGAATTTATATTGGGGTCCTCCGCGGTGGTATTCCGCGGCCTCGCCTGACCAGCCAACCCTTGCGGAACGGGAGGGGCGGGATAATAATCGTAGGTCGATTTGTGACGAGAATAAACTTTATTTAGTCGTTCCTGTGGCGGACAATCTCCGCCTTGGCGGCCCGTCGGCACGGTACAATATTCCCCCGACCGGGTCAACGGCGCGATCTCCATATTTTTGGCACTAGCTGTCTCTTGCGGGGTTTAAGTCACTTTCCTTCTCTAATTGACTCTGACCTCCACCGCGTCTAGGACGTATCCGACTCGTCGACAAGGCACCTCGGTTCCTTGCCGCGCGACACATTTTCCCGCGGGTGGTCTCTCGATACGACACTGCCCCGGGTCGCTGGCCCAAACCCATCCCGGCCCCTAGTGCGACTGTCCGCGCCCTGTATAGCCCGCGTAGCCGTAGAGGTCAAAGTCAATTGTACAACATAAAACTGCGAGAACCAAGTTCTCACTGGAAGCAGCTTACCACCTTCGCAGATGGTCGTTTCGTGCCGGATAACCTCTCCGGATGTCGGGGCGTTCTTGGGTTCGCCCTGGCGTTGCTTCCTCGGCCCGTGTAGTGATTCCTGACTCGGAATGGCGGTAGCTGCACTCCCTCGGGGCCTCGATAGTACACACAAACCACTATGTCTGGTCCAAACTTGTACAGCTGCGTTTTTCTTTTCACGTCGTTTGTCGCACGTGTCGCAAGTTCCACCGTCTCACGATCAATCATCGATCGCTCCGGCCGGATCAAGGATCCGGTGCTTCCGGCCCGCCCACTTTCCCAATTCCGCCAATCGACGGGAATTAGCAAGTGCGGAAGGACCCAGCCAATTACTGGCCCGGAATTACATTATTCAAATTAGGCCACTTGCCGTGTATCTCATAGATGGCACGGACAGTACCTCTCGCTAAATCCTCGTATTGCCCCTCGAAGGGGGGGGGGGAAGAGGCGCAGAGAGACAGTGGCGCTGGCCCATTCTGACGGGGCAACAGTGTCACAACATATAGGAAAATGTTATAATTTCATAACTGCTATATGAAAACATTTGAAGATTCGTCGAGCGAATGCATTCGTTCTTATTACATGAAAAGAAGAGAAAATTCGTTGGCAGGAATTCGTAGTTGCTACAGGACAAGAGCAGAGAATTTGTTGGCAGGATTTAAAGTAAAATCAAATGTCATTTAAAAAAGCATGGAGGCTCGCCAAGTTCTGTATAAAAAAATTATAAACATATTGTTTATAAACTATATATAAAAAGCTTTTATGCAATTTGTTTATAAACTATCTGCATTTCAAATGCAGTTTCTCTTTTTTATACATATTGTAACACACGAATTAGACGTTCCCCTGGAGCTGGGTGAAACTCCAGAGAATATCGCGGAACAAATAATTTATATTCCCGACCGTCCGGGAGGAAAGAGACCGAGGGTGTGGTTTCGTTGAAGCCGTGGGTGACCCTGAAATAGTAATAAGAATGAGGATGTGTCAATAACAAACGGAGTTTAAATTTAACCGATTTATTTTGCGAGGACCAAATTCGCTCCATAAGTAGAAATAGTTATTCCGCTAACAAATACGCAACGCGACCTAACAAATTGGGAGCGCCCGCTCGCTCTATGCTCGCGACACTTCCTAAATGCCGTAGCACAAGCCGTCGGCTATACCGCGAAGACCTTCGTCCGGTCGAAGTCACTCGACCCTGCGAGAGGCGATAGTCCAACCCGAGGGCAAGTGCTTCGCGGGGTGCTACGGTGCAGCAGGAGAAGTAATTCCTACCTCCCTGCGCAAGTGAGGTGGCTAGCCTCCACGGGAACGATACGCTAACACTAACGATGAACAAAACTCATAAAAGACACAGACATGTGGCGTCCCACTTACATCAACGTAGCCCTGGACAGTTCTCTCGGTTCAGCAGTCCGCCCCGTTGCACCGTCGACTTCGCCGATTCACAATCGCACACAATGCAGGAACTATTCCGTGACCGACCGAACTTCCGGACTGTAACTAAGACAAAACGGCAATGAGGAAAAATCGTTGAACTGTCAGTTTGACAGTTCAAGATCCTCCCCACGCACACAACCGATCGGACCAATACCGACATAGCCAAACTTCCTATTATTATTTGAAGGAATCAGTCTAACCCGATGTTAGACCGCGCGCAACGAGCGAGACAGAGACAGACTCTGCTACACCCGGCCGTCGGACAAAGACACGACGCATTCGCATCGCGCTCTCTTCAACTCACGGTCTCGCCAGCTGATCCAGACATCAGCATAGGCGCTACAGTGCCGAGTGTGCTCAACTTATTCCCGATATTCTCTTAATATCGGGAATCGGTCAAGAGATGCTGCAACGGTTTTTTACATCGTTACAATATTGTTTATAAACTATATGCTGAGAATAAATAAAGATCACATACTTGGCTTTATTCTATATATGATTTCAATACTTTTTAACAAGATAAGAAAAATAATGTATTTTTTGTAGTGACTATATATTTCAAATAAATATATTCTTTTTATTGTTATACCTTTATTAAGAGAATTCATTAAATAAGTGTATAAATAATATATATTTTTTGAATAAGGGGGTTTTTAGAAGGGGATAACTACTTGGCGTATTTTTTACATCAGGATGTTTTTTAGGGGGATTTCACTAATTTTTGTAAGTTAGCGTTGAAAATTTATAATATTTTTTAATAGTATCTCCAACTATTTAAGTTCATATCACGTATTTCCTTATATCAAGCTCTATGACGTCATGTTGTAACGTCATTAATAAAAAGTTTTCAAGTGATAGGAAAAGTTAAAATTTATATTTTTTTCAAATAATTTCGATCTATTTAAGTTCGGAACAAGTATTTCGCTATTTCATGCTCTCTGACGTCACGCTCTGACGTCACTAGTGACAGATTTTCAAAAGCTGCCAAAAGTCAAAAATAGTAAATATTTATAATATATTTTTCAAGTTATTTGCATGTATTTTGGTTCGGAAGAATATATTCCGCCATATAAAGCTATATGACGTCACGCACTGTAATCACCCATGGCAGATTTTCAAGGGTGGCTAAAAGTGGAAAATAATAAACAATATAATATATAATTAACAAATATTATTCATTTATTATTACAATTACTCTGAATTTATAATAGTTAATTTATAATTAAATGTGATAATAAAAATATATAATTCATTAATTCTTGTTAATATTTTTAATATTTTGTTTATTTATTAAAATAATATAATAATTAATGAAAAAATTTATTTTCCGTAAAAATTTATGTCATTTTCCACGCTAAATGGGCAACTTAGGTGGAGAACAGGGCATTTCGGTATATCAGCGTAAATGACGTCACGCTGTGACGTCACTAAAGACACGGTTTCTAGCGGTGCGAAAAAGATGGAGATGGAGACGACGACGACGACGACGACGGAACTGAACATGCACTTTTCAAAAATTGAAAAATTATGAAATTTATGCAGATACACTTTTTATGCATTTTGATGCATTTATACGAAATTTTTTTTTTTTTTTTTTTCGTTTTTTAGCTTCAGGATGTCTCAAAATATATTTTGGCGTTAAAATTTCTTTAAAAAATCGAACTAAAATTTTTGATGTTTCGGGAAAAAGATGCTCGGTGTCTCGCGTACAGTAGCACATGACGTCACTGTGAGGCTATACTACTTGGCGCGAGACTCTACCGAGTCTCCTGATATATACTGCAATATTTGCTCGATAACATAAGCAAAGTCATTTTAGGAATTTGGCCCGATACTTTTGAATAGGGTAAAATATTTACATTTGTTATAAATTTTTGTGATTATTTTCAATAAATCTTTAAATCATTTATTTTGAAAAAATAGTTAAGGGAGTTCATGTTACTGTATTTCATTTTCTTTAATTTTTTGTTATAAGCTAATAATTTATAAAAACATATTTGGCCCGAAACTTTGGCACGCAACTGTATATTAGTAACTGTGGTTAATAATTACAAATTGTTTGTTTCAATTTAAATTTTCCTAAACATGTCACTGGAATTTGTGAACAGTCGTAAGGGCTATAATCAACTCTTGTACAAATTAATAAAAAAGTTTCTATAAATAATAAAAAAAAAAGTTAAAAAAAGCGATAAAATAAATAAAAAGTAATATATAAAACAAAAAAACAATTAAGATTTTAGAAGAAAAGCTAAATTTAAGTAAAGAATTCAAGTTTTGAACATAAAAAGAAAAGTAAAATAAAACTAAATAATTCAGTTTTTATGATAAATAACAGTTAAATTCATTTTTAGTATTATTTTATCAGGAGACTCGGTAAGAGTCTCGCGCCAAGTAGTATAACTTTACAGTGACGTCACATACTACTGTACGCGAGACACCGAGTATCTTTTTCCCGAATCATTAAAAATTTGAAGTCGATTTTTTCAAGAAATTTTAACGCCAAACACGTTTTGAGACCTTCTGAAGCTAAATAACGAAAAAAAAAAAAATTTTTTTCGTTTAAAAGCACCAAAATGCATAAAAAGTGCATCTCCATTAATTTTTTAATTTTTCAATTTTTGAAAAGTGCATGTTCAGTTACATCGTCTTCGTCATCGTCTCCATCTCCATCTTTTTCGCACCGCTAGAAACCGTGCCTTTAGTGACGTCACGGCGTGATCTCATTTACGCTCATATAGCGAAATGCTCTGTTCTCTACCTAAGTTGCCCATTTAGCGTGGAAAATGACAAATTTTTAAGCAAAATATATTTTTTCATCAATTATTTTATTATTTTGATAAATAAACAAAATATTATTAAAAATATTAATAATTAATGAATTATATATTTATATTATCACATTTAATTATAAATTGAGAGTAATTGTAATAATAAATGAATAATATTTGTTAATGATATATTATATTTTTTATTATTTTTCACTTTTCGCATCCTTTGAAAACCTGCCATGGTTGACGTCAGAGCGTGACGTCATATGGCTTTATACGGCGGTATATCGCCTTCCGAACCTAAATACATGGAAATAACTTGAAAAATATATTATAAATATTTATTATTTTATACTTTTTGCAAAATGTAAAAAACACCTTGAAAATCTGTCACTAGTGAAGTCAAAGCGTGACGTCAGATAGCATGAAATAGCGAAATACGTGTTCCGAACCTAAATAGATGGAAATAATTTGATAAAAATATTTATTATAAATTTTTACTTTTCGCCACCCTTAAAAATCTGCCATTAGTGACGTAGTAGCGTGACGTCATATAACATGATATAGCGAAATATGTGTTCTGAACCTAAATAGTTGGAAATAATGTTAAAAAATATTATAAATTTTTAACGCTAATGCATTTTTTAATTTCTTATTTATATTCTTAATACAAATAAACTAAATATTATAAATAATTGTTTATTAATAATAAAATACAATTTGTTTTAAGGCATTTATCTCCCATCTCTCACCTCCCGTGTAGTCACCTCCTATCTCTCACCACCCGTGTAACCACCTCCCACCTTCCGTGTAACATTCTCCCTCATCCCGTTTAACCACCTCCAATCACTCACCTCCCGTGTAACGACCTCACACATCTCACCTCCCTTGTAACCACCACCCATCTCTCACCTCCCGTTGTAACCATCTCCTATCTCTCACCTCCGGTGTAACCATCTCCTACCTCCCGTGTAACCACCTCCCATCGCACCTATCTCGCGTAACCACCTCCCACCTCATTCATATCATAGTTAAGGCGTGACGTCATAATAGAGCTTGATATAGGAAAATGCGTGTTCTGAACCTAAATTATTGGAAACAATTTGAATAAAATATTATAAATTTTTACTTTTCTCATCCCTTGAAAATCTGCTATTAGTGAGGTCATAGCGTGACGTGATATGGCTTGATATAACAAAATGCCGTCTTCCGAACCTAAATTGACGGAAATGATATAAACAAAATATTAAAAATTATTATTGTTTTTTACTTTTCGCACTCTTGGAAAATCTGCCATGAGTGATGTCAGAGTGTGACGTCATAGAGTTAGATATAGGGAAATACGTGTTCTGAACCTAAATAGATGGAAATAATTAGATAACAATATTATAAATTTTTACTTTCGCACCCCTTGAAAATCTGCCATTAGTGACGTCAAAGTGTGGCGTCATAAAGCTTAATATAATGGAATACGTGTTCTGAACCTAAATAGATGAAAATAATTTGAAAAAAATATCAATTTTAATTTTTCCTATCCCTCGAAAATTTTTTATTAATGACGTCACAACATAACGTCATAGAGCTTGATATAAGGAATTACGTGATATGAACTTAAATTGTTGGAGGCACTATTAAAAAATATTATAAATTTTCAACGCTAATGCATTTTTTCTTTTATTATTTATATTATTAAGTAAATAAACAAAATATTATAAATAATTGATTATTAATAAATTATAAATGTTTGTTAAAGATATTCACCATCCCCCAACCACCACCCACCCCTAACCACTCGAGTAACCTTGTTACGTACTGCGGGGCGTATACGGTTGTTTATTTATTTAAATCTATAATCCTTAAATATGATCCTTGTCAATAGGAATGGAGATATCGGAGAATAGATGTCAATAAATGTTCTGAACGAATCTTTAGAATGATATTGGGGAATTAGGTCAATTTTGAATAGAGGCCGAAACTTGGGAGTTAAAGACGCGTTCAATTTCAACAATAATTCCGAGCGGCTAGAATTACTGCTGAGGTGGGCTTTTCCTTTGGTCAAAACGCTAAGCGTACCTTATCTGATTTTTAGGTAAAATGACTAAGAATAAATTAAGAATGAATTATAATAATTTATTACAATCTCGAAACAATTACAATTCTCATAAATAATTATAACAATTCTTTAAGTAACCTCGGAGATATCCGCTATACGACTAAAGTTATCTTTATTAAACAATTCCTCAAATAGTTAATTTTCAAGGAGAGGGATGTGTAAATTCTGAATTCAATACAGAATTTATCGATAAATAATAATTAAAAGATAACCTTTAGATGTAGCAACCAGGACGGTAGCGAAGTGATTCGTGGAGGTGTAGTATTTTTGCTGAATACTGGTTACGCACTCACTAATACACAAGAATGACTCTTCACAAAGATGTTATATTTTAAACGAATCTATGTAAAAGAGGAGTATCATTAGGATTCCCGAAATCTAGTATTATTCGTTATCACGTCGTTATGCACTAATAACCGGCTGACGATAATCTAGTATTTTGGTTCTAGAAGATTTCCTATTAAAGAGGAATAATCTTCTAGCGACAAGTGCAAGTCGAATCTGAGAATTTACGTTATTGATGCCGTAGTAAATCACGGAACAATTCAATACGTTAATTATTAATCTCTCAAGTCAAGTGAATACTGAATACTAATTTTTGATACTCCCTCTTTTAAGCAAAGATATCGGACCATGAAGAGGGTCCGCTGAGCTTGCATTCTAGATGGTGAAATGCGTGACGTTAATGCCCTATTTTCTGGTTGCCATGAGCAGTTAACAATGCAATTTCCTTCCTGTATGTTCCCAATTACCGATGTTCAGGAAGTATTAAGAAATACGTTTCTGATAAAAAATGAATTTTCGAGGCACGTGTGGTGATTGACCTGTGCAATTGGAGACTAAAGTCAAATGAACTTTAGGAATCTCCTCTGTCTTTCGGCAATCAATACATTCCTAATCATTGGGAAACTATTGCATTGTAGTAAGAACTTCTTTTTATTGAATTTTTAAATTCTATACTTCACAACTTCTCCTAACTATCATCTCCTGCGTAATCAACTCCCCCTCCCATGTAACCACCGCCCAATTTCCATCACCCGCGCACTCACCGCCTACCTCCCGTGTAACCACCACACACCTCCCTTGTAATCACCTGTCATCAATCGTATAACTGCATTCCACCTCACAACTATCCAGTAATAAGGGTATTATAAACTATTAGATAGAAACTGATAGATAATTCAAGTGAGACAACTGTACTCTATTTCACTTTAACCAACTGATTATCTCTGTCTAACTAATAGTATCTTTGTCAATGAATAAAGACGTTAATTTCTATTTCTGCATAGTGAATAAGGAATTAACGATTACTTAAAAAGTGCATTAATTTTTAAATTTACATGTGAGTTAGATGTATATATATATACCTTTATTATATTGCCAAATATTTTGTTGTCTTAACTTACAAAAATCAGTGAAATCTTCCTGAAAAACATCCCGATGTAAAAAAATACGCCAAGTAATTATCCTCATCTAAAAACCACCTTATTCAAAAAATATATATTATTTATACACTGATTTAATGAATTCTCTTAATAAAAGGTATAACAATAAAAAGAATATATTTATTTAAAATATGTAGTCATTACAAAAAATACATTATTTTTCTTATCTTCTTAAAAAATATTGAAATCATATATAGAATAAAGCCAAGTATATAATCTTTATTTATTCTCAGCATAAAGTTTCTCAATAATATGCTGAATTCTTTTATATACAGTTTATAAACAATATGCATAAAAAATAGAAACAGCATTTGAAACGCAGATAGTTTATTCACAATATGTATCAAATAAAGATAGTTTATAAACAAATTGCATAAAAGTTTTTTATATATAGTTTATAAACAATTTCTTTACAATTTTTTAGACAGAACTTGGCGAGACTCCATGACTTTTAAAATGACACACAATAATCATGTTAATTAAAAATTTCACACTCCTCATTATATATAGGAAAACGTTATAATTTTATAACTGCTACATGAAAACATTCAAAAATTCGTCGACCGACATGCATTCGTACTTATTATGAAAACTTATACTTTTATGAAAAAAAGGAAAAATTCGTTGGCAGGAATTCGTAGTTGCTACAGGACATGAGCAGAGAATTTGTCGCCAGAATTTAAAAAAAGATCAAATGTTATTTAAAAAAGCATGGTAATAAGCATTACTAAGTATCTGCAGAATTTCAAGCGATTCGGAGAGATGTCGATTTTAAAGAAAATTAGGGTAGTTTAAAAGTGTCACCATTATCACAATAATTAATATTTTTGGAAACAAAGTTCTGTGTGTATTCTGTCTATTGAGTAAAGTATCGATAGATAGAATACACACAGAAGACCGTATCAAAAAATATTAATTTTTGTAAAAATGGCAACATCTTTAATCTCGAAAAATTTTAGAAAAAATTCGAAGGGGTTCCACTTTTTTTTTCATAAAAATCGAAGTATCTCAGAATCGCTTTGAATTCCGAAGAAACATAGTTTGGAAGGATAGAATGCGGCAGAAAAGGTCCCATCGAGAAATATTTATCTTTCTGAAAATGGTGACATTTTAAAAGTGGAAAAATTTTTGAAAAAATTCCAAGGGGTTCCACTGAATTATTGGTAAAA
>JBBEEM010000120.1:0-22148 GCA_037305995.1 Sclerodermus sp. 'alternatusi'
ATTTTGTCGCAATATGTTGTCGCAAAAGTGTACCTCTTAAAGTTTCTGGAAACTTAATACCAGAATTGCTAGCAAATTTTCTCATCAAAAGGCAAGCTCTTAAATATCGATAACATTTCTTATCAACAGAAGGCATACCAAAAATATATGGATTGTTAAATTTTACATTTGCCTCATGTCTATAACGAAGAATTAGATTAATGCAATTTTGCATTTTTTCATGAAGTAAAACGGGCACTGTTTTACCGAACTTTCCCCGAATAGTTATACGCACAAATTTATTCAAAGAATTTTAAAATCTTGAATAAGTATCCTTTCTAATTCTCCTGCTTTACGACAATTATAAACCTGAATGGAGGTTAGAGTCGTTTCCGTTAATTTTAATTTATAAGCAAAATCCATTTTTTTATATAATTAAAAGCATATTGCCTTTGCTCTTTTAAAAAATTATTTAATTTTTTAATAGCTTCCATAGATGGTAAAATCTTTTTTTTTATGGCGTTTACGTTGTATTTGTGTTTCTTGAACATTTTTATTAACAGTAACGGAGTAATCTTCATCTAATCATTTTAAAAACCTTTCTACATGATTTTCTTCTTTATTTTCGTCACTTCTGATATACATACTTCTCAATATTTGCCCAACTTGTTTTAACAGAATGTCTAAAGTCGAGGCTACAGAAGACGTCTTATATATTCGGGTTTCTTCATTAAATTGAGCAATTTTTTGAACAGCTTTGATAGTGTTGTCATATTTAGTAGGATTGTATATCGTAGCAAAATCAGTTACAGAATCATCAATTTCTTTAACCGCTAATAATAAACGTCCTAGCAATCTCAGCTTCACTCTTATCATGACGCACTAAGGTTTCAAGCGATATTTGTTTGCCATCTTATTGCCATAAGAAATATGAAGTTGATCATATCGAATAGGCCGTGTAATGTTAGTTTCTCTCAGAATCGAAAATATTAGTCTTCTCATTATTGAATGGACACAACTATGCATTCTACATTCAACGCTTCGGCCAAGTACTTTGATACATCTTCGGTTTTTTATCATTAAATGTTCATTATAGTTCTTAAAATGATGTCGCAAATTATTAGTAGTATATGCACCCTTACATTTTACGCATGTAATAAAATCAGTGGCTTTCCTCCTCAACTTTTCACTTGGACGTCGAGTTACCATTAAAAATTCTAAATTAAATGAGGAATTAGTATTATGCAATAAGTTTCCTTCTTTTTTTATTCTGTCAATTATTCTTTTTCGCTCAGGATTACCTAACAGTAGTATTAAGTAATATTACATTTAAAGAATTTCCCTCAAAAACTTAATAATAATAGTTTTACCTTTAGGAAGGTGACAAAATTTTTGTATATTTTCTTCATTCTTGTGCTTTAACTCTAAATGCCTAGGCAATTGTGATTGTAATTGTTTACAGTAAAGACACATGTATAATTTCCTCTTTGTCAGAACATGGAACAGTAAGGTTAGTGTTATCACAGCCTGTATCAATATTTGATAAATTCACTTGTTGTGTAATATTTAAACTATTATCAGCTATTCCACTTTTAGACAAATTATAATTAGTACATTTATAAGAATCATTATTTGAAGAGTTTGAGTATTCTGATGGATGAAAATCACTCCCTTAATCATTATCTTCTTGAGAAACTGCAATATTTTCATCAATTAAAGTAGATTCTGCAACTGGCAATAAAAGTGATCCACTTTCTGAAAAATTGAATATAGGTTTACGAAATGAATCAAGTAATATTTTATATTAAAAGCATTCTAAGAAAATCTGTGGGGTGTTACAAAACGACCGCACTTCCTTAAAGGGGGTGATTCCTCACGGTATTCTAAGAACTTTTTCCTCTTGCGATTGTTTAATTTAAAGCTTAATTTTCGAAATATTCAATAATATAAATACTATTAGTTCAAAAAAGACAGACAGATAATTGAAGTGAGACAGAGAAATGCTATCTCACTTCAACTATCGGAGTGACTCTGTCTATATAATGGCATCTTTATCATTGAATATCTGGAAAATTATGGTTTAGATTAAAAAATGGCATAAGGAAAAAGTTCTTAGAATAGCGTCAGGAACCACCCCCTTTAAGGAAGTGCGATTGTTTTGTTACACCCTGTATAAACCCAGCCAGAATGGAAAGTACATGTGTTTCAAAATCTAACAGTAATAACGTTTAAAAAATAATTCCTTAAAATTATCAGTTTGATATCTCGCTTGATAGAAATCTGTAACTTTTCATAATTTTAATGATATAAAAAAATTTTAACTTTAATATATCATTATGTAAAAGCAATAACTTTAAGATACCTTCTTCAGACTACCTCTTTCCATTGTTTGCTGGGAAAAATCTTTTTGTATTTTCTTAACATTGTCTGTTTCTATTGACCTTTTCTTAAACATGCTTTGTTATTTATATGAAAATTACAATAAAACCAATTTTGAATAAATAAAGATAGAAAATTACGTATTTATAATATTACTTAACCCTTTCGCTACGGGGCGGATCTCCGCCGCGGTACTCCCGCAGTACGGCGCGCTACACCGAAACAGTGCACGGTGCACGCAACTGATCGCAGCGGTCGCATCAACGCCTTATTGTAACCTGCGTTCTTGGCTGGTGCTTTCGACGAGAAAACTTGTTTCAAAACAGAGTATTTATAGAGTATTTATAATTTATTAACATGCACACTTTTAATTACTGAGATCAAATGATATTACACAATATAATAATATTATACAACATGATATAAGCGTATGATTAGAATTGATTTTAATAATGATACTGCGTGTGGTATTTTTCAAAACACGGTGTTGCCAACATCACAAATCTTACATTGATATCGCGATTCCCTCCTCTTATCATTTTTAGTACAGACTACACACTTTCGCAACGGGTTCTTACGTTTTGTTGATTCATTTGTGTACAGCGACATGAAGTGCCTTCCAGTCAAGCGAAGCGGATTCGTTTGTCCTGATTTCTTTTCGACATTTTTCTTATAGTTTGATAAATAATGATGTAAAAGTTGCCGAATTAACTCCAGGTGAAATTTTGCCATAGAGATTTGTTTGCTAGTTTTTAATTTGTACAGGCAAAAAGCGTTCCAAACGCACATATCGATTAAATGGAAGAAATATTTTTTATACCACTTCAAGGATTTGCGTTGGGAGTGTATGGTGCTAATAACCATATCTGCTTTATCCACACTTCCCATCAAACGATTGTAGTCGACAACACACTTTGGTTTCTTTATCATTTCTTGCGTTCGGTAATGAAGTTTTGTATTAACAAATTCATGATTGTGGCAAGAAGATAGCATATACACTTCCCTCTTGCCACACCATTTCATTGCTAGTAAATGCTTAGAAGAGCGGAAACTCGCTTCACCAGTTTTTAATTTATCCTGGAAAATCGGCATGCCTTTTCGTCTTTTTCGGACAGTTCCACATGCGTTAGTTGCGTTTTTATGTAAAAGAATGAAAAGTGCCGGGCTAGTATACCAATTATCCACGTATAATGTGTGGCCTTTACCTAAGTAAGGTTTTAATAATTCCATTACTATATTGCCCGATTTTCCGATAAATTCATTTTCAATGTTTACTATAGTCAGTGATCCATTATAAATAATAAAATCTTGCACAAACCCAGAATGGGTATCACACAAAATGAAGGATTTAATTCCAAATCTATTTCTCTTGGAAGGAATGTATTGTTTGAACGATAATCTGCCTTTGTAAAGAAGTAGACTTTCATCAATACAAAGGTTTTCGAATGGATAAAACGCCTGCTGAAAACTTTGTCGGAGCTTATCGCAAATTTCCCGTATTTTATATAATTTGTCAGTATCCGCAGTTACATTATTTGTGTTAAAATGTAAGATTTTTAACAAATATAGAAATCTATCCCTACTCATAACTTCTCCAAAAATGTTGCTCTTCAACAATATGTGTCGTTAGACCAGTACTCAGAACATGTCAGTTTTTTATTTATAATTTACGGCGATTATTTGCGACATTAATAATTTGACGGCGAGAAAGCAATACATCTCAGGGACAGAAGTGCTTTGATAATTTACGTTATTAGTATTCTCATCAAGGTTATTCCGATAATCGTGTGTTGTGCTGACAATGAAATTTATAAAGTTTTCAGAACAAAATAATTGAAAAAACTCTAAAATCGATGCTGAATAACTAATCCATGCTTTTATTCCCGAATGTTTGGAACTAAACTTATTAATAGTTGGCCGGAATAATTCTTTCGTCCATGTAATTTCTGTGAGATTTCTGCCAGATTCCGTTGAAGCATCTTCTTCGTATTCAGACGTGCTGGATATGATTTGCCGAAATTTTTTACAATTTTGGGTGCGTCTTTCCCGTATCAAATTTGAATTTATTTGCTCATCTTCTGACAGATCCAAAAAATTCTGATTTATGTCAATTCGTCTTTTTCTGTTATTCGACATCTTTTTGAGGGGCGGATAAAATCTGTTTATAAATAATTAATCTCAATAGAGCTACCCAAATTTGGCAAACGATAAAACATACTTTTTTATATGTTCTTGGAAGAAAACTTAAATTTATTATATTCCTGCAGTAAGTACTAACGTAATTCGCACAGACCGTTCGTGCCGATGTCGTAAGATTGATGATCGAGGCATTTGGTTTATTATTGAAACCCGTAAAAAACAAATGATGCAAAACGAAAGACTCACGCAGCATGTCCAGAGTGAGATAATCTGTGCATAGCAACTGCAGGCGCTTATCATATATACAATTACGCGACATCTTTAGCGGGAGCGACTATAGTCGCTCGTAGTAGCGAAAGGGTTAAATGTCAATTATTATCATTGATTACTGTATTTAAACTTCTTGATTTAGCTTTTATGTAGCTTATAAATTCACACTCTTCAATTACAATTAGGCCAATGTTAACTATACTATTTTAATTACTTAAAAGTTTAAATTATTTTGTTAATACAATATAATTAAAAATATTAGTTTATTGAAAAGTTATTAATTCTAAAGAAAATTTTATTGGCAAAATTGAATTCTTATTTTCATTATAAACAATTAAGTATAAATCTTTGAACATGCACTTTAGGAGACTACAATAATAAAAACTAAAAAGAAAAGTTTTTATAAATTTATTTTATTTATTTTATATTAAATTTATATTATAAAAATTCGACAATTATTTGTTCTTTTTATTTTGTTTTTATTAAATCATCAATTGAAATTAATTTATGTAAAAATTACTTGCTATACATTGTTTATATCATTTCTGTGACTTAACAATTTTAAAATTTGATAAACCTTTATCTAATGTTTAAAAGAATTAAATAACATACTTTTGTGTGCGTGCGTGCGTGCGTGTGCGTGTGTGCGCGCGCGTGTGTGTGTGTGTGTGTGTGTGTGTGAGTGTGTGAACTCTTTTCATTACTATTTTAGTCGCAATGATGAAGCGAAAGCAAATGTTGAGTGCTCGTCAAATTCAACGAATTATAAAAAGAAAAACGGATTTCGACTTAATTAATTTGGAGAGCCGCGACTTTGAAAACACTCCAGAGGATGAGAAAGATCTATTTTCTATTAAAAATAATTACTCATCAGTGACAAATGTCGATCATGTTTCTGAAGGAGAAGTAGAAAATATTGTAAATACTGCTGAGCGTTTAAATGTTTCTGAAAATGAAGAAGAGTTAAATAATGATTTTGATTCATTTAAAGAAACATATATTAATGATATCACCTTTCATTCCACAACATCTGTTTAATGATATAAGGGGTTAATTCCGTATCTAGGCTCAGGATTGAAGGATGCAAACACAGGCTTGGTAATAAAATGAATTTTACACAATGGCTTACCTAATAATAATGGTTTATTATTGTTAAACTCGAGATTGAGGGAAAAAAACCCCACGAACGTGGTGGGGAAACCCTTTTTGTTGGACCTCTGACCACGAACTCGGTGGTGTCAAGGTGACCAGCCCTTCCTCTATGAATATACCACGAACTGGGTGGATTTTCCTGGTTTTATTCTCTAGCCGTACAGCCTGATTGACCGAACTATCTTGGGTCTTAGCGGTTATCCTCCAGATGTATCGTACTGAATACTTAACATGCTTTCACACAGGTATAGAAGTATGTACGATGATTGCGCAATCACACAGAAAAAGATCCCAACTAGATTAGCACGCTGTCGCTACTCTCTAGAACGATCAGACAAGAAGAACTGGCCTTCTCCTCTCACCCATTCCCCACCTCACTCACTGGGCACCCTCCCCATCGCCTTCCTCCAATTGTAAGATCTCAAGAGAAGATCGCTCTTGATTGGCAGTTTTCGCAAAGGCGCGATATATTTAAAAAAGGTGGAACGTGGACATCCCGCCCGCCTTCGTCAAACTTTGACGAACTACATAGTTCCTTCATGGGAAGAGTTACCAGTCCCATCCTCAGGTGGTAGTGGGCTAAGACGTACGACCGAGCGTTTAAGGGTTTTCGTTGCTGTCTTGATGGTTGCTACTCTAATCATGTCGTCTTCACCTTTATGGACCTCCAAAATCCTTCCCAAAGGCCACTTTGTCGGGGGGTACCTATCGTCTTTTATGGCCACAAGCTGACCGACTGAGAAGTTGCGTTGTGATGTTCTCCATTTGTGGCGTTGTTGCAGATGATGCAAATATTCCTCAGACCAACGTTTCCAAAAATTCTGTCGAATCCGAGACAATAGCTGGTACCTCAAAAGGCGATTCTCAGGCCCGTCGGGTGGCGGAGCGTCTGGAATCAGGGTCGATGACTCTCCCAAGATGAGATGGGAAGGTGTAAGTGCGTGCAGATCGTCTATATCGTTGGTAAGAGGGCAGAGCGGCCTAGAATTTAAACAGGCTTCAATCTCAGCTAAGAGCGTAGAGAATTCCTCGTATGTTAAGATACTGTCTCCAATAGTCCGCCTTAAATGGAATTTGACCGATTTTACTCCGGCTTCCCAAAGGCCGCCGAAGTGAGGAGAGCCAGGTGGTATAAATGACCAAGAAATTCCTTGCATTGCTAGGTTAGCAACTAACTCCCCAAAGAAATCAGATGAAGCCTGGAACATAGCTCGCAATTCACGATCTGCTCCTATGAAATTCGACCCGTTGTCGCTATATAATTTTACACATTCTCCACGCCGACTGACGAATCGACGTAATGCAGATAGAAATGAACCGGTGGTCATGTCTTTTACCGCCTCCAGATGGAGAGCTTTCGTCGCAAAACATACAAATAACGCGATGTAACCTTTATAGTGCGTTTTTCCTCTACCTAGATCGCTCCGCAAAGTGAATGGACCCGCATAGTCCACTCCTGAGATGGTAAACGCTCGTGAGGGTGTAACCCTGGCCTCAGGTAAATCTCCCATTAATTGAGTGGTCATTCTTGGTTTGGCCAGAGCGCAACGCATGCAATTTCTTATAAAAAATTTAACTAAACCTTGTGCCCCTATAATCCAAACCGACTGGAATAATGTGCTCAACGTTAAGGTTGGACCCCCATGTAATGCCGAGCGATGGGCCTCCTCTATCAGTAAATTATTCAGTTTAGAGGACTTTGGCAATATTGGAGGATGCTTCCGTGTTAACGACAGCCGAGAGTGACCCAAGCGACCACCCACTCTTAATAACCCTCGATCGTCAATATACGGATTCAGACTGATTAGTGGGCTCTTGCTTGATATCGGTCTTGACTTCTTTAATAATGAGATTTCCGTGTTGAAAGCCGAACCCTGGGCTATCCGTATCGCGGCCATGCGCCCTTGCGCTAATTCATTGGCTGTTAGGTAACCACCCCAACGAGGCAACCCTTTTCTTGAACGAAGAAAATTCTCGCGGTATCGCCAACAATACGCAAGCACTCTAACTAGTTTGCTTAGAGATGAGAATCTCTCTAATAGTTCATCCTCCTTTTTTTTCTCATCATTAGTCGTAATCACTTGATAAGCTCGAACTTCAAATGTTCCCGAAATATCGGGCTGCTCGGGCCACGAATCCTTTGAATCCCGCAGCCATCTTGGTCCCCTCCACCAAAGATCGTCATTCAGCAGTGTCTCAGGACCTACCCCTCGCGTGGCTAGATCAGCAGGGTTCTCTTTTGATCGCACGTGTTTCCATACTGCGTTAGGTAATTCGGTTTGTATAAAGGACACGCGGTTTGCAACAAATGTTTTCCAACGCGAAGGATGATTCATTATCCAGGTTAGTGCGTCGCGGCTATCCAACCAAGCCGTAATTGGAATCTCCTTGAACGAGTCAAGTATTTGCACATGCTTTATCAACTTGACTAACAAGACTGCGCTGCATAATTCCAAATTTGGAATGCTGAGGGTTTTGATCGGTGCTACCTTTGATTTTGCGATTAGAAGGCTTGTTCTACAGTTACCGTCATCAGCCGTGTTCCGGAGGTAAATCGCCGCTGCGTAGGCTCTTTTAGATGCATCTGCAAATCCGTGCAGTTCGCACCTAGCAGCGCATACTGGTCCCGTCCATCTCGGTATTAAAATATCCCGTACCCCATTCAATTTCTTCTTATAGGAATTCCACCTTTCTACTAAATCAGCTGTTAACGACTTGTCCCAATCTATTCTGACAATCCAGAGGTCCTGAAGCAGTATCTTCGCGGATATCACGATCGGAGACAACCACCCCAACGGATCAAATAACCGCGCTATTTCCGAGAGTATTTCCCTTTTTGTTATATTGTCCCTCAGGGGGAACGAGATCTGTACATTGAATTTAAATGTGTCCCCAACAGGATGCCAAATGAGTCCCAGCGCCTTGACCGAGCTATCTCCCTGAATCGACTTACCGGTCTCAGAGATACTTATTCCGTTATTGTTCCCTGGAATTAACGTGGGTTCGTTCGCTGCCCATTTGTCTAACTTTATCCCTGCTGCCTTTAACATATCCACTAGTTGTTTGGCAGTGTCACGCGCTTCTGATAGGTCATCAGACCCTGAGAATACGTCATCGACGTAAGTTTGATTCTCTATACAATGAGACGCTAAAGGAAACCGCTGCCCTTCATCGGCGACTATTTGTTTTAAAGTTCTAATCGCGAGAAATGGAGCCGCCGACGTACCATATGTTACTGTGGTGAGCCTGTACACGTTTGGAGCTTGCATCTTGTCTGATGTCCACACAATTCTTTGGAGGTCCCTGTCTTCAGGAGCTACTTGAATCTGCCTGAACATCTTTACCATGTCGGTGGTAAAAACATATCGATGCTGTCTCCAATCTAGCAACACATGCGACAACTCTCTCTGCAATGAAGGTCCTGTTAGCAGATAATTATTTAGAGATTCCCCCGACGCGGCGCGACGGGAAGCATCGAAAACCACTCGAATCTTTCGTACATTAAGCGTGCTCTGTACTACAGCATGGTGAGGCAAGTACCACACGCGTTCATTCTGCAAATTCTTATCTGAAACTAATTCCATATGCCCCAAAGCCTCATACTCATGCATGAATTGTGTATACTCTTTCTCTAGGATCGGGTCGTTCTGCAACCTCCGTCGGAGTGAATTAAAGGAGTTTGTTGCCGAGTCAAGCGATAACCCAACGCCAGGTGCAGGCTCTATCCGTAGCGGGAGCCGTACAATGTAACTACCCGTTGACGACCGTCGATGTGTTTCGGAAAAATGTCTCTCGCAATATTCGTCTTCCGGTCTCGAAATTCCGGATTGGGGTGTTATTTCCTCGGTCTCCCAGAAACGTTTAAGCAAATCATGTAGTTCGTCAACAAATGTCACGTTAGCTGCTATACGGGGTAACCTAGGAGTCGTATCCGCCCGCCTTGCTACCTTTTGCCTACTCGCTCCCGATATGATCCAGCCTAAGGCAGTGTTTTGCGCGATAAATCCCTCCTGTGATCCGGAAAGGCTCAATCCCTCCCTCAAAATCCTAGCATAGACTTCAACCCCCATCACAAGGTCAATATCATCAGGTTTATAAAATTTTGGATCAGCCCAACGGATTCCTCTGAAAAGTCTGACAAGGGAGTCCGGTAACCTTTTTGATGGTAATCGAGCAGCTGGTCGAGGTAATACTAGGGCTTCCACTTCAAGGTTAAAATTAACATCGCTTATGGATCCAAATCGTATTGTTACGGCAGATTTAGCTGCACCCATTCCCTTTGCACCGATTCCTACGATTGGGACTTGCACAGCTCGTCGTCTTAGACTGGTTCGTTGGACTAAAGACTCTGACACGAAACTGACTTCAGAACCCTGATCTAGGAGCACTCGAGCCTTCACAACGAGTCCCCAATTATTGGTAACATTAATTTGCGCAGTGGGTAATGCTATATATCGGGAGATCATGAAAAACTCTTTGGTACGGGAAGCCGTAAACGCTAGTCAACTCGGTTTTGCGTCCGATACCTTGTTTCCCTGAATTTCAGTCGACGTAGTAATCGCTGGCGCTATAGCTGATGAATTCTCTTTACCGCCTTCTGGGTGTAATAATGTGTGATGCGGAGCCTGGCATCGCCCGCAGTAATGCTTAGATTTGCAGATCTTAGCTCGGTGTCGGCCAAGGCAATTATAACACAGGGCAAGCCGACGAACTTCGTCTCTTCTCGCTTGTCCCTTCATTGCCCTGAATTTTTCACAGCGCCCAATGTAATGTGGTGCTGCACAGACTGGACAGAGTGGATTCCCCATACCTCCTTCACGGTCACGACGGTCGAACTTATAAGGAGAACCTGTGTGATGGGATCGCAATGGTATCCTCGTTGATGTACTCATCGTCCTTTTCCCATAAGCTACTTGATTGGCACCGACTGGTTCTGGTGTGACGGTATCTAGCGCCATGATGATACCCTCTAAGAAGTCTACCATTTCTTTGAAAGTTGGCGGTGTTTTTCTCAATATCATACTAGGTGAGCTAAGATTTTCGCCAGTGGTTAGCGTCCTTGTGTTCAGATGAGTTTCCCAAGCTTTGCGAGTTGAGGGGTCGAGACTTCGCTTAACATCACGACCAAAAGGTCATCCCATTGATCTACAGGTCTTCCCAAATTTCTGAGCATTCGGACGCTATGAGTTATTTCGTCTAATAACTTTCTTAAATCTTTGGCAGATTCCCTACGGAGATTTTGTAAGTTGATTAGAGGTAACACCAAATGATAAACTTGTAAACGCATGTTAGAAAATCGATTTTTCAGCGAATTCCATGTAGAAGCATAATTTGCATCTGTGATGGCAACATCTTTTATGAACAACGCCGCGGGTCCTTCCAGGCAGCTCACTAAGAACTGTAGCTTGTCCACGTTTGACAATTGAAGGTTGTCATGGATCAGAGATTTGAAACGACTCTCAAAGCTCTCCCAATCCTCCACCTTGCCAGAAAATTTGGGCAAATTCATTTTTGGCAGGTGCAAGCCGCGAAGCATCACTCCTTGCGTCGGATTGGCTATTGCATCGGACGATATATCAGACGACGAACCCGCTTCGGACAAGTCGGTCATCATCGTGTCCAAACCGTCCTTGCACTCGTCCCGTAGTTTTTCTGTGTTTGCGTACATTGCTTCTTCCTGGTATGCGTTACTGTGCTGATCTTCGCGCATGATAATTTCGGTGTGGCACTTACAAAATTCCGTCCAGTAACTCTGTAATTTGTCTATGCGGTCCCTGATTATCGCCTTGTTAATCCGAGACTTCTGCAAAAGCCTCATAGCCTGCAACATGCGTTGGATGTTGCTCGCCCTATCTCTTTGTTGCGCGATTAGCTTACTGGTGACTGTAGGTGCCATTGTTGTCTAATATTGACGCAGCTCGGTAACTTAAAAGGCCAGATGCCGCCGCGGCAAAGCGACCGTACAATAAACGCAACTTGATTTAACCTAATAATAACGTATAGTAATACGTTACGCTAGTACGTAAAACAAGCCCTGCAAGCACTCCTCAAATGAGCCCAGGACGGAATCCGGCTCGAAGGACCATGTTTAATGATATAAGGGGTTAATTCCGTATCTAGGCTCAGGATTGAAGGATGCAAACACAGGCTTGGTAATAAAATGAATTTTACACAATGGCTTACCTAATAATAACGGTTTATTATTGTTAAACTCGAGATTGAGGGAAAAAAACCCCACGAACGTGGTGGGGAAACCCTTTTTGTTGGACCTCTGACCACGAACTCGGTGGTGTCAAGGTGACCAGCCCTTCCTCTATGAATATACCACGAACTGGGTGGATTTTCCTGGTTTTATTCTCTAGCCGTACAGCCTGATTGACCGAACTATCTTGGGTCTTAGCGGTTATCCTCCAGATGTATCGTACTGAATACTTAACATGCTTTCACACAGGTATAGAAGTATGTACGATGATTGCGCAATCACACAGAAAAAGATCCCAACTAGATTAGCACGCTGTCGCTACTCTCTAGAACGATCAGACAAGAAGAACTGGCCTTCTCCTCTCACCCATTCCCCACCTCACTCACTGGGCACCCTCCCCATCGCCTTCCTCCAATTGTAAGATCTCAAGAGAAGATCGCTCTTGATTGGCAGTTTTCGCAAAGGCGCGATATATTTAAAAAAGGTGGAACGTGGACAACATCAGATTCATCTAATAATTTTAAAAATCTTGAAAATGTTAATAATGAATCTCAATTACAAAACTTTATGAAAGGTTTATCAAACTGGGCCATTAACTCCAACATTTCATATAAGGCATTTTCTAATCTCCTTATTATATTGAATAAATTTACCAATTTTCCATTACCAAAAGATGCCCGAACTGTTTTAAAAACTCCCCGGACAACTGACATCGTTACAATAAATCCGGGTAAATACGTTCATTTTGGATTTAAAAAGGGACTAGAAAATTCATAAAAATAAATGTCAAGTAGAAAAAATGACAGAGTTGGATGTTTCCATGAATATAGATGGGTTACCTATTAAATTAAAGACGAATTGAGAACAGATGGAGATTTTCGTCTTTGCAAATATAGCAATTTTCAGTTAAGGAGAACAGTTTTAACTGAAATCCCAAATTTTGGATTAGTGTCTAATGCACCTTTAGATTATATGCATCTGATTTGCCTAGGTGTAATGAAAAGATTAATCTTACTTTGGACCGAAGGACATACAGGATAAGGCTTTCTTCAGAATCGCAAAATCAAGTATCAAGATCTCTTTTGTCTTTGAGAAAGAGTGTGCCCAAGGATTTTGCAAGGAGACCTCGCTCTCTAAAGGACGTAAAACAATGGAAGGCAGCTGAATTTCGGCAATTTATTTTATATACGGGACCAATAGTGTTAAAGTATATTAAAAGGAAGAATATTTACATCAATTTTATGACTTTGCACATTGCCACAACAATCCTCTGTAGTCCTGAGCTATCCATGAAGGAAGAGTACATTAATTGGGCTCAAAAATTGATGGAGTATTTCTTAAATTGTTCTAAACGAATATATGGTCCGCAAATCTTTCGTTTAGTTTTCACGGTCTGTTACATTTAACTGAAGATGTTAAAAGATATGGTCCGCTAGATACATTTAGCACATTCCCATTTGAAAATCATATGACTGCAATAAAAAAATTAATAAGAAAACGTAACTTACCATTACAATAGCTTGTTATGAGACAAGCGGAAATTGAAAATGTTGGATTACCTGTCCAAGTTGAAATAATTAATAGTGAAGATATTAATATCAACAAATCTCACAGTAGAGGACCGACAATCAATAAAATTAGCCATAGTGTTCAATACACTGTCCTGAAACAAAACAATATTGAAATAAATGTAAATAACTCCAGAGATAGTTGTATATGTCTTAATAACAATACCATAATAATAGTGGAAAATTTATTAGAAACTCAAGACAAGACCAAATTCCTTCTTGGTTGAAAATGTGTACCAATTGGAAGTGTATAGCAATTTCCGTGCGACTAAGAAGTTGAATATACATGTTGTAAGGAAAATTAATGAGTTTCAAATTTGGCCCTGCAAAAATATAAAATGTAGAATGTGGAAAATGCTGTATGAAAATAATTTGATTGTTTTCCCTATAATGCACACATAATTTATTTCTAGAAATCATATATTTTACAAATTAATAATAAATATCTTTATTGTATGCAAGTATTATATGCAGGTAACAGAAAATGAAAGCTTATTCAATAGTTCTATTTGATGATGGGCTCCAATTAGTACCTTCAAATTGGCTGATAGGCACTGAACAATGTAAATGGCCCTCATATACAAATACCATTAAAATAAAAAAAACAATTTCTCAATTAGAGTTACCTGGAGAAAATTGGATAATACTTGCTGTAATTCGCATATTTGGAGAAGCAAGTAAGTATAGCTTTAAATCTGTAAATAAAGAATAATTTAAATTAAAATAAACTTAATCATTAAACAAAATCGTGATTTAAAGTATACTCAATTTTTCTTATTCATTGTTTAAGGCACATACAACAATGGCTTGATTAAGTTGAAACTGATTTTATTAAAAGGACACGCCACGAAAGAGCTAGGAAAATGTCCTGTTCCAGTGAATCTGACCTTGATGTAGATAACATCTATCTTCCTTTACCACCAGTTGCACCTAAATTAGAAAAAAATAAATAATTAAAGTTGGACAAGAATGAACCACAAACAAGTAATGTTTTGTAAAATAGTTTAATTGAAATCTGTAACTCATATATTACAAACAATAATCATCCAGGTTCATCTTCTCATTCACATCTATCTCAATCATCAGCTGTGTGCTCTGCAGATATTGTGGCGGAGATAAAAGCATTAACAGCTATAGTAACTGCTGACAAGGGTAAATAAATCTGGAAAAAATCATTACAAATTAAATAATAATTCATTTAAATAATATTTTAAATTGTTTTGTATTATTTTTCTATTATCGACTACAAAAAAAGAGAGAGAGAGTTGAAGACAGAAATTTTGAGGTGACTAAAGCAAATGAATCATAGATTAACTTCAATTAAAGATAAACTAAGTCAATTAGAAAACACTAATGGTGTTAAGCATAATGTAGGAACATTAGACAATATATTTGAGGAAATAATTACTCTCTTCCTTTAAAGATGCAGGAAGATGTACAAACCTTGGAATGTGACCTGCAAGAGAAGGAGTTTAGCAAAAATATGGTAAAAAGAAATAATATAATGAACTTTTAGTAAAATTTCTAATTATGCATACCTATAAATCTTTCTCTTACTTCATATTGGCTAATAGTTCTTATAAAAATTGTACATAATTCCTTTTGCTTTCATGTCAGGTTATTTGTAAAATATGGAGGAAAAGATTTTCATGATCTCACAATAAATATTATGAGACATGTTATGTGCAATAATTTAGCGCAATCATTTGCTTGGCACGGAACCAAAGTAAAAACATCTTTTAAAGATTTATTATTATATAGGACAGTTATGCGTTAAGTTCATCATCTATTATACTTAGTTGTAGCCTAAAAAAGAGTTGAGCTTTCCTTTATTTATAAACAATTATTTTTTTAGAGGCAATGAAGCAAGAATTTTCTGCAGTTACAGAAAAAGAAATTATAGCTGTAATCAACAAGTGGTTTATACAAACCAAACAGCGATATGACAGAGAGATGTATGTTTGTAAAAGAATTTTTTATCTAATAGATTAATTATATATATACATATATTTATTCTTAAGATTATTAATTTGAATATATTTACTTTACAGGGATAAACTTAAACCAGGTAGCACAATTAATCCTACCAATAACGATAAACGGACATAATTTTGGTACTAGTATAGAGATTGTAAATGTACTTTATAACAATAAGAATTTATAATATATTACTATTTATACATACTGATAATTATTTATTTATATATATTTATACACACATATAATGCAATTTGTACATTATGATTTTAAAGCGCTTACCTGCAAGTTCATTAAAATGAAGAGATCTTTATTAATGAATCGATTACACTACTACACCTATAAATGGATCGCTACTATTACGCATTAAATTTACAACTTTAGATAAAATTCGTCACGTGATATCAAAGCGTTCATACTAAAGGAAAAAAAATCGAAGTCAGGCAAATCATAGAATTATGTTAACGAAATACAGTCTTATATTTGAATAGCGGCAAGTTTGAAAGAGTGTGTATGGCTATAATAATACGTAATAAAAACTAGCTGTGATTGCCTAAAATTGTACCATGCTACTGCACATTAATCTATTATTTAAGATTACTGCGTGATTTGCATTATTTTTCATTTATAAAAATTCAAAAAATTGTCTTAAATAAATAAACTTATAGTTTGGGTAAAATTAAATCACATATTTCTTTTGAATACTTTATTAATTCCTATGTATAATATAAACCAGCATGTTTCTAATTTATTTCATATGTATTTCACAAATGTCTCACAAATATATCAGGAATACCTCAGGAATACATCTCAAAAATATCTCTAAAATGTCTCGCTGTAATAATCGCGGATATTTTGATATCTCAGAATCATTTGTGAGACATCTTTGAGACATGTTGCAGTGAAATGTCTCAGAGATATCTCTGAGACATAACTGTGCTATCTGGGTATTCTTGTTAATGTAGAAAGAATTTCAATTTTCTTATATTTCATGTTACTAATATAAATGCTTGAAGTGTATAGTTCAGAAAAAAGCTTTTTCTTTTACATATACTATATTTCTTATTTCTGCACGATTAAAATTGAGTTCCAATGAAATTTTTAGAAATTCTACCTAATTTAATAATTAAGATTTGTAAATAAAGAAACAATGATAGGGAAGTGCTTCTTGTATATAAATTATCATTTTATTAATTAAAACCATTTAACAATTTTATGTATGTGTTTAATATATTTCAGCTTCTCCATTTGGAAATACAAAGTGAAAGGGGTGGACTGAACCTGAAAAGAATTTAGTTTTAAAATTATTTAAAACAAATGTGGAGAAAAAAAAAGTTGCTTTCCCACAATGAAATTTATGAAATAAAAAAAGTAAAGAATCCATCTCTTTAAAATAGGTCTACACCTCAGATAAAGAGTTGGTTGCATAACATTATAACTGGGAAAACCAAATTTCCCAAAAATTTAAAAAATTATATGTTACATATAATACATCCGTATTTTTTTTTTTTTTTTTTTTTTTTTTTTTCAAGAAGCTTTCGATGAGCATTAAATATGTATTTTATGTGTATTTTTTTGTAATAATTTTTCCAAATTAACCTCTCTTAGATATAACCTATATTCTACACGCGACCTTTTGAAATTATATTTTTTTAGTATTATTTCATCGATGACATTTTTATTTTATTGAATCAATATTTAATAAAATATTCTTTAAAGCTTGATAAAAAGTCTAAAAGAATTTAACGGTATTTACCGCCAATATTTTAGTATTAGATATTATTAATATTAAGGTTTAGATAAAAACCCTTTTTTGAATAAGTTATTTCAATATTAATAATTAAACAATTAGAAATGTTGAGGAATAATAGAAGAATAAGGATTAACAGTAGATTTAATGTATATAATGATAATAATAAAAAATTACTTACAATTTATTGTGTTATTTATTTTAATAATTATATCATTTTAGATTATTACACATAAGAAAATATTAAGAAAAGCTATAGTCAAATATATTCATATATTGCTTTAGATCATGATAATAATATATGCAGAAAGGATATAAATAAATGCATCCACAGTTAAGGAGTGATACTATCTGACACTAAACAAAGTTGAAAAGCTCTTATACACTTTTTGTTCCTAAACTTAATTTATAAAACATTTAATGACAAAACTACCATTAGTCAGATAAAGATAGATAGGCAGTTGAAGTGAGGGAAAGTATTGCTATCTCACTTCATTTCCCTATCTATCGGTACCTTATTGATAATATTTTATTAACGAATATTTTTAAAACACAAAATTTTGATGGATAAATGGATAAGGATCTTACAACTTAGTTTAACATCAAGAGCAATCCCTTTACTGAGTTTGTGTTTATTTCTACACACCATGTATGATATATATAAGAAAGTAAGTTGTTTTATAATATTTTAGTTGAATCATAAAATTTTATTTCAGGGATTAAGAAATAAACTCTAAAATTGAACATATAACTATATTGTACATTTTGTTAGCTTTGTTAGTCTAATTAAATAATGACATTATCATTAAAAAATTAAACAAACAATAATTTACACTGGTCACATTAATGTGAAATGTTAATAAAAGTAGAAACTATAGTGTTTCCAATGAGGAAATGTTGAGTGACCATCTATACGTCCTTTTCACTGTATACCCTCTGAACCCTATAAACAGTGAAATCAGTGATAAATAATCCTTATCAATGTAGTTCAGTGAAAAATTGGACAGACGTATCATTGAATTCTAATCTCGCTGGACTCTTGTTCATCTTGATGCCAGACGTCTAATGCCTTCATAGTGGTGAAGATGTTCCCTCGAGTGCTGATGGTGACCTCCTTCTAGACCTGAAACATATAAACTATAAATTAATGTAAATAAAGAGCTTCTACTATGAAAGCTACATATTATTTATGCCTTAATAATCCTCATTAAAAAATCTATTGGTAGAAAAAAGCCTGTCTATTCAATATAAGTATCTCAACTGGATTAAGAGAAGTTTGCAAAGACTCAAAAGAAATAATGAGAATCTGTTAGAGTAAGAGAGAATCATATTACAGTCTACAGCTGTCAAATGAAAGATTAGAAAGACGATGAAGAATGATAAGTACAAGACTTGTAAAAGTTTTGTTAAATTACCTGTAGCGACGTAGAACACTTCTTAATGGTCTTATTCTCAGCTAAGCCAAAAAACTATAAATTGCTTAACAGGATTAATTGTGATTCTACAGACGACACAGTTCTGCTCCATGATTCTGAAATGAATATTGCCATATCCCAATTAAATAAGAAATCAACTTCTGGTCTGGGTGGGTTTCTACCAGACTTATAACCCCCATCTGTCAAACAGATATATAGCTTCAAACAAGTCTTCAATAACGTCATATTCATTTCTAATTTCCCTATCATATGTAAAAGACAACTTCTTCATTTAAGTCTGAAGAAGGATCTGAACAAATTCCGTTCGATATGTATGATAACTTATTCCGTTGAATGATTCAAATTACTTAGAAAAATCAGAATACTGAAGAACAGCTACGAAAATCATGTCAATTCGACTGTCATGCTCATTCCAACGAGTTTTCAGAAAATCCTGATAGAGACACTATATACTGATTGGCCTGCCATTTTTTCAAATTCTGTATATTTAATGTCACACATTTTAATTGTCATTTTGTGAAAAATAAATTATTTCTTACTTATTTGTTATTTGTTAAATTTAACTTGTCACAAGTTTAAAAATCTTACAATTGCACTCTTCCATTTGTAATATCCAAGCTAAACACTACTGAATCCACTGCATTTACACTGTAATTGCAAACAGTCGATTATTATTAACTATCCAAAGGCGACTCTTCACCTGGTAGTATTATGAATGATTGTATTAAGGATCATAAAAATTGGAAAATCTTCGATGCAATTTAACCTATTATACAGGGTGTTTCAGTGAAGTACGGCCAAATTTTAAGGGATTGTAAAGAGTGTGATTCTAAGATTATTTTTAATTTTCTACATTTTGATCCGGAGCTCAGTTTTTGAGATATTGAATGATAAAGGTACTATTAGTCAGATAGAAATAGTCAATTAATTGAAGTGAGATAGCGCCACTCTGTCTCGCTTCAACTATCTATCTGTCTCCATCTAGCTAATAGTTCCTTTATCATTAAATATCCTGAAAACTAAGTTTCAGATCAAAATTTGGTAAATGAAAAACCGTTTTAGAATCATCCCCTCTACAACCCCTTAAAATTTGGCTGTACCTCACTGGAATATCCTGTATATTTTGAATACGTGCACCGCTTTTCGAGATAAATTACGGTATCATTTTTTATATTTCACCAGTCAATAGTCACCCACATAGGAATGACTTCCAAAGGAAGTCTTAAAAACCTCTTTTCTAAGATATCTTTTGGCGGTACCCAAAAGGCTTCTCAGAGACGTCGTATTTAGGATGTCTTAGAAAGGACAACTAAAAGACATCCTGGGATGTCTTGAATATAGGACATCTGAAAGTAGTCCGATTTGGCGCAGTTTAATTGCAGAACTATACATAAAACTGAGTGACCATTACCAGTGTGTATTAATTTCGTGGAACTCCAATCGCGATCATAATTAAAATGTAACAGACAGTGAAATCTAGAATAGTGGTTGCTGTTGAAATATCTTATGAGTTTAATTAGAATTAAGTATATGTGATTCAACAAGTGATTCATTATCGTGAACGGGTGAAATAAATAAAGAAGAAAAAATAAATTAACGGTTAGTAAGCTTTTTTATTCATTTTTATATGTATTAACAAATAGCTTTTAACCTGAATTTGTTGCAAATATATATATAATCATATCATATTAATATTTATACATATATTTTCAATTTCACAGATGCAAAAATTTGTTCTCTTAAAAGATGACGTGTGAAGTGTCACCAGCGTATATCAGCAATTAGGAATATTCCAAAGAATTATATATTCAACCGCTATAGATTATTTTTCATGGATAGATTAAGAGAAGACTGCAAATCCTTCTGGTAAAATAAAAATAATGGAATTTATTAAAATTCAATTTTACACATACATGTTCTTGTTACTAATAATGTAAATGCTTTAATTTACAGATTTCATCATAGAAGCACTTTCCGCAACCGCACGAGGTGATATTAAAAGGACATTCACAATCTGACTGAAGCATTAAATCACAGTTTTTATCAAAGAGAATGCATATCAAGTGAACGTGTCTTAGAAAGTTAAATCTTTTTATTTCTTAAGTAATAAATAATTTTGCATAATGTGTTTCTTTCTAATTAGGAAAGGTGAATACATTTCAGAAGGAAGACTATAAAATGTAAAAATTGTTATTTCTCTTTATATCATGATAATATCAACATTAGTTTTGCAGATTGAAGCTGATTCAACTAGAGACGTCTTTTAATGAAGTCTCAGACATATGCATATTTTAATATATATAATTTTTCTTTCGGTTATACTTAAATGTACATATATTTTTAATAATATTGTATTTTTTTGGATAGGTTTTTAAGAATAAAGAATATTTTACTATATATGTATATATTGATGTTTTTCATAAAACCTAAATTTTACTCCCAAAATATTAACCTAAAATGTAAAGATCCTAAATTCACTAAACATCCCACAATGTCTTAAAATTAGATTTTTTGGACGTCTTCGGGATGTCTTGTTACTAGATCGGCAGGACATCTTATGACGGTCTTTTTCGCGGACGTAGGACATCGTCAAGACGTCTTTAGGCAGTCATTTGGATCATTTTTGGATGATCCTAAAGACTTTTCGGACATCCTTTTGCGGTCTTCAGGACATCATATTCCTATATGGGCACTTTTTTGACTTAAAATTTCGTCCCTTTGTGAGACTTGTTATTTCCTGGGTATCAAGTTTTGATTAATATTTGACTACAATGTATAATACAGATATTTTTTCTGTTAGATATTTCTTTTAAGATAGAAATATATTTTCTGTTATCCTTTACATGCATGGTTATAATACTTCGTTACTTCACTTTTTCTACAGTACATTAAGTTATTATTTAAAGATAAACTTTAACAATATCTATTAAAAAAAATTATAATGCTTTTTTCTATGAATAATGTTATTATCTTTAGTTAAATCGTAATTAAAATATGGCACCCTTCTCTTTTCTTTCATAAGGCGGATTGACGGAAGGAGGTCTTTTATACCTTAAAAGGTTCAGGAGCGTTGGGGAGGTGGACGAAGAAATACCCCATAGATTAACCCCCCCCCCCCCTCCCCCCATGACACACGACATCCCCAACCGGAAGTTGGTTTAGTCGGTAGAAATCTGACATAGGTCAGGCCGAATATTATCATAGGTCATCGTTGGATATTCATGACGGATTCACCTCCTAGTATGAAACACAGAAAACAAACTTATTATATATAATCTCACACAAGAATTAGAAAA
>JBBEEM010000121.1:0-21824 GCA_037305995.1 Sclerodermus sp. 'alternatusi'
AGAGGATCTTGTGAATGGAAGGTATTCAGTAAAAACAATTAATAAAGAAATTCTATATAGCGTATAATAGAGACGCTAAACTAAGCATTATGGAGTTTTAAAGGGGATGATTGTGAAACGATTTTTCAGGTATCACATTTTGATCTAAAGTTTAGTTCTAAGGATATTCAATGATAAAATTACTATTAGTTAGACAGAAACAGTTAATTGTTTAAAGTAAAATAATGATACTTTGCCTCGCTTTAACTGTCTATTTGTCTCTATCAAACTATTAGTACCTTTATTATTGAATATCCTTGAATAGCTTAGTAAATAAGCTCTAAGTTTACTTCCTTCCTAACCTCAATGTCTCACTTACACGAAGATCTTGGTCCGAGCGTTGTCATGACATTAGGTGAGGGGAGTCACGATAATTGGGAGGGAAGTAAGGGAAGGGAACCTTGACCCCATATTCGGTAATCATCGGATAACTTCGGAATAAACTTTTGCAAAATGAGAAGGAGCGAGCAAGAGGGCGATAGCTAGCTCTATGACGGCGACAGGAGAAACGATCGTCATCATTGCACGCATGAAGAACAAATGCTTTCTTACAGGTTTCTGAATAGTTCTGGAAAAATCCTGAGAATCTCTTTCCTTGCTGATGTCTCGCATTGTCCTCATTGCTCCTTGCTGGATTCCGATCAGATTCGAAACAGACAAGGAAAATGTAAAGTGTTTGCTGGTAAAGTAGGAGAGAGCGAGAGGGCGATAGCTGACTCGGTGACTGCGACAGGAGAAACGATCATCATCCTTAACGTTTTCGTTCGTTCTTCAAATGATTCCTGAATCATAAAGAAGAGCTTCTTACCCTTTGGCTTTCATTGATTTACTGCTTCATTTTCCAATTATTCAATGATAAAGATCCAAAGATCCCCTTAGTTAGACAGAGACACTACGATAGTTGAAGTCAGGTGGCGTCACTCTGTCTCGCTTCGACTATCGGAGCATCTCTGTCTAATTAACAGTACCTTTATTATTGAATATCTGAAAAATGAAGGCTCAGATTAAAAAATGTCAAGGAGAGAAAAAGCTCTTCTTTTTGTGTCAGGAAATATCCCTGACAAAAGTATCTCTCTATTTCTAAAAATCAAGCATATATTTAATGTTTATATTTCAACACATCCTCATATGCAGAAGAGTATACAACTGTTGAAGGCATTTAAATTGATATACATATACAACATGTTATGTTTGTGTTTTCTCATGCATATAAAACTTTAAAATATTTGAAGGGATTTAGATTCATATACATATATATCTTGATATGTTTCTATTTTCTCCTGTATATAACACTTGAAAACAGTTGAAGGCAATTTGAATAATTTACTTTATTTTGATTTATCAATTTCTTTTATCAACAGCTTTTACTGTAAAAGTAAACACGTATTCGCTTCAAGTTAGTGTTAACCGATTTTCATCACCGTTTTACCATTATTGTCCAAAATCGTAATAGATTTCAAATTGTCCTTTTCCTCTCTTCTTTGCCCTACTTTAATTTCCCTATCCACTTTTCTCTGTTCGTATATATATATATATATATATACTCTTCTTTCACAGTTTCATTTCAGTTTTTTTTACTTATTCTCATAATTTGTTATCTGATATAGAGCCATGTGCTCCTAATATTTATAAATTCACAGAAGAGTATAAATTATTGAAAAAAAGATAATACCCTCAAGTTTTTAATTACAGCTTATTTAAAGTATAATTACATTAAATACAGCCACATTAGTTTTTTCCCTCAATTCATGGTGTTTTTTAAACCTGTATGTTTCGCTCGCTCTTTTTATTTTCATTAAGATATTTTATGGATGGGAATGTCATTACCATTAGCTCCTGCTGATTATTTTGCAGAAGGTTTGGCATTAATGCAAAATGAAGCTGACAAATTGGTCTCAAAATACCCATGTGTTTTACAATTTTTAAGCTATATGCGAGTTAATTGGTTGCCATTATCAGAAACATTATGTTTTCCTAGCATAATAAAAACTAACAATATTGTTGAAGCATTTCATAAAAATGCTAGACAAAAGATGGGTACTAATAATATCAATGTATGGATATTCCTAGGTATATAATACTAACAAATTTTATTATGGTAATTTGTGAGTTCAGTTATGAGAATGTTAATAAATTTATTGATTTTATTAATTAGAAAAACTACAGATTCTTATAAAAGACCAAGAATTGGACTTAACTCGCCTGAAAAATGGGCATTTACCCCGAAGACCACGGACACGTTTTAATCGTGAACGAAGTAGAAAAATATCCAGAATAAAAGAGGATCTTGTGAATGGAAGGTATTCAGTAAAAACAATTAATAAAGAAATTCTATATAGCGTATAATAGAGACGCTAAACTAAGCATTATGGAGTTTTAAAGGGGATGATTGTGAAACGATTTTTCAGGTATCACATTTTGATCTAAAGTTTAGTTCTAAGGATATTCAATGATAAAATTACTATTAGTTAGACAGAAACAGTTAATTGTTTAAAGTAAAATAATGATACTTTGCCTCGCTTTAACTGTCTATTTGTCTCTATCAAACTATTAGTACCTTTATTATTGAATATCCTTCAAACTAAGTTTGAGATCAGGATATGGTAAATAAATAATCGTCTTAGAATCATCCCCTCTACAACTCCTTAAAGTTTTGCTGTACCTCATTAAATCACCCTGTATACAAGGTGTAATAATGGTACCCATTGAAATTTTAAAAGTAATAGACGATTTTAAGATAACTTTTTTTACTACTTTTTGATTTGAAGCTTAGTTATCAAGATATTTTATTTCATTTCAACTAGTTGACTGCCTCTATCTAACTAAGAGTATTTTTTGATTGTTAAATTTTTTAATTTAAGCTTTAAATAAAAAAATGGTAAATGAAAAATTATTGTGGAATCCTCCCTTGAACAACCCTTCATAATTTCGAAGGATATGTTACCCTGTAGGTATATCAAATTTGTCTTATAGTTTGACTAAATAATTATTTAATTTAATATTTGATCTTTTTATAGTAATTTTATTATTTTCAGATTATCTCTGCAGCATTTTTTAAAATGTTTATATGCAAATAATGAATTTCTTAACATTGAATATGAACTTTTTAATGAAGGTTAGTTTATTTATAATAATTTCATATATTTCAGTATAATTATTATTATGAAAATTTAATTTTAATTATTTGTTTTTTAGATAAAGATGAGAACAAAAATAAAACATTGAGTGATGTATCTTCTTTTATTTATAATTCAAGTATAATATTTATGATTTTTTAATAGAAAAGAGTTTAGGTTTAGTAGTTAAAATAACTTATTACAATACTTTATTTATAGCCCAAATAGATGCTAGCAGTACAGAAAATGAAATTGAATCATTTTCCAACTTAACTATTTATAGTGTACAAGGTATGTTATATATTTATTAAGATAATATTTAATACTTAGTGATATTATAAATTATTTTTTTGAATGTTATAGTTATGTGTTTAATAGTTACAGATCTACAATTAGATTTAATATATCGTCTTTCTATTCCATTTATTTGCAATTAAATTTTCAATCTCATTGATATACAAGGTGTTTTAAAACTCGCACACTTTTTTTAATAAAATTACTCTTGAAGGTAAACTGAGTTAAAAAGTTCTTTACTACTTTTCAATAATAATGATATTGTTAGTTAAACAAATATAGACAGAAAGTTGGAATTAGATAACACTACTCTCTTTCATCTTTCTCTTTTCAACTATTTATTTGCCTTTTTCTGTCTAATGACATCTTTATTATTGGATATCTTAAAAAGTAAGCTTCAGATCAAAGAGTTGTAAAGGACTTTTCGACTCAATTTACTCTCAAGAGTAACACCTTTAGAAGAAGTGCGTAAGTTTTGAACACCCTGTATAAAATATTATCTTGTATTTTTATTTATATATTTAATTTTATATAAAATTTTTTTTATAATCTATTTTCTTTTCGTAGATGCTGATCTTCAGTTTGAGGATTTCCTGCATATTTCAGAATCAGACAAAGAAAATTTGTTAGTTCCAGTAACAATGCCAGACTCTACAAATCTAGAAAGTTATGAAATTGATAAAAACGGATTTTGTATTACATGCCACAATAAGAAAGCTACATACGTTTGCGTACCATGTGGTCATGTTACATCATGCGAAGATTGCAAGAAAAACGTAGAGAAACGAAATTGCCCTATATGCAAAAATACAGTTAATTTGTGTGTACTTCTTCTCTATTCGCAAGAATAAACTTTTATATCGTATCACCTATTACGATGTTGATATATATATTTAAAAACTTATGTATGAACTTATGTTTTGTTTAAAAAATATTTTATGCAAATAATTTACATGAATGAGATTAATCTAATTGTAAGCATATATTTGTAATGTTTTTTTTTTTTTAAATTTTATTACTTATAATTTTATTTTATAAAATTCTTAACAAATCAGATTTAAGTTATAAGGAAAATTATGTATTCTATATAAATTTGTTTTTTGATTAAATTAGTTAAATTTAATTGTTTTGATATAGGATGCTGTTTCTTTTATTTATTTGGTATTTTCTTGTGTACACCTAATTTTGAACTTTATTTACCACATTTTTTGTTTTTTCGTCACTTATTTTTTTTGTATTTTAGAAAATTTATAAAGAATACATTTGTTACTGAAATGATCATCAAAATTAATATGAATTAATATAAAAAACTACATAAATCAAAAATTAAATGAAATTAATTTAAACATATCAATTACAGGTATTACAAGAATTTGTTAAAAAGTTTGTAAGGATCACATTTTTAATGCGATTTTTTTTTAAATATATACAATATTATATTTAAAATATAAATTTTATAACATTTCAACTTAAGGAAAGTGAGGTAACTAATAAATGTAGCTGAAAACAATATATATAAATTAATATTATAGTTATATTAGTTTATTATTTTACAATTTATGCTTTATATCTGTCAATACTATGCGCAACTCTTGATGATTTGCTTCTTTACGATGCTTAGCATTGTATGCATGGGATCTTAATATTTTACTAGGTGACCGATTTATATTTTCTATAAAATAAAAAAAAAATAAATGCAGCAAGTAATATACAGGGTGTTCCAAATCAACCGCATTTCCTGTTAAGGGGTGATTTCTAACACAAAACTGAGTTGAAAAGTCCTTAGCCATTTTTCAATCCGGAGTTTGTTTTTCAAGATATTCAATAATAAACATACCATTAGTTAGACAGAGACACTCTGATAGTTGAAGTGAGACAGAGGAGTGCTATCTCATTTCAACTATTTGTCTGTCTTCGCCTTACTAATAATATCTTTATCATTGAATATCTTGAAAACCAAGCTCCGGATTGAAAAATGGCTAAGAACTTTTCAACTCAGTTTTGTGTCAGAAATCACCCCTTAACAGGAAGTGCAGTTGTTTTGGAAAACCCTGTATAACAAAAATAATTTTTAATAATATACAGGGTGTAACAATGATCCTCTTTGAAATTTTAAGGGATTGTAGAAGGGAGGATTTAAAGATGATCTTTTATTTACCAATTTTTGATTTGAAACTTATTTTTAAAGATATTTAACAATTAAGATGCTATTAGATAGACAGAGACAGTCATTTAGTTGAAGTGAGATAACATCACTCCTTTTTACTTTAATCAACTGACTGTCTCTGTCTAACTAATAGCACCTTTATTATTGAATATCTTAGAAACTAAGCCTTAAATTAAAAAATGGTAAATAAAATATCATCTTAGAATCACCACTTCTACAACCCTCCAAAATTTCGAAGGGGATCATTATTACACCCTGTACAATACAATAGTTTAAGTCTAATTTTTATACCGTTCATCTTCCTTTTACTTTTATTTCCAATGCACTCCATAATTTTATCTATATCTCCTAAATATAATAAAATTATATATGATTACTATTACTTGTAATAAATATCTTATACTTTATGATATTTATCTTCTTATTTTCCTTCTAATATGAATATAATAGAATATTACAAAACTTTTGCCCTTTTTTAAAAAGACTATACTACTAAAGTTAAACACAAAGCAAAAAAAAAACATTTGTTTTTTCAATAAAACAACAACCTATATAATGTTTTTATTATATTTTTAAAAAGCATAAGTCTTTCAAGTCTTTAAGTAATATTTAAAAGTATACTTTTATTTTATTCAAATATTTTGCAAGTTTTACATTTACTTATTTCAATGAAATCATTATCTGAAGGTTATACAAGGCGTCCAGAAAAAAACTCACCCCCTGGTTAAAGGGTGACTCTAGACATTAAGTTCACTAATGGTTAAGAAAAATTCTTAACCATTTTATCAAAGATATCATTAATTAGACGAAGATAAATAGTTGAAGCAAAATAGCATCAATCCATCTCACTACAACTATCTGTCAGTTTCTGTCTAACTAATAGTATCTTTATCATTAAATCTCTTGAGAATCAAACTTCGGTTAGAAAAGTGAAAAAGAACTTTTTAACTGAGACTAGTGAGATAAACTACTCCTTAATTGGAGGTGTATTTATTTCTAGACACACTATATATTCCCTTCTTCGAAATTTTAATGGGTTTTAGAGAGGAGTATTTTACGACGATATTTCTTTTACCATTTCTCAATTTGAAGCTTAGTTTTAAAGATAATTCACAATAAAAATACTATTAGTTAATCAAAGAAAGTCAGCTAGTTGAAGTGAAATATCATCACTCTTTTCTACTTTAAGCCAACTGACTGTTTTAAACTAATTAATAGAATCTTTGTCATGAAATATCTTGGAAATGGAGCCTCAAATCAAAAAGTGGTAAATAAAAATTCGTTTTCGAATCATATTCTCAATAACTTGTTAAAATTTCGAAGATCATCGTTACATCCTGAATAATTATAAAGTAGTTTTTTGAAAATTCTAATATAATAATTTTTCAACACTAACCTGCATTATTAACTTCCGAGATACTGCAATTTAAATCTAATAAATTTTCTTGTATATTTATTTTATATATAAAATCATTATGAACGTCACAGAAAGCTGTTAAAAACTCTTTAAGAGATAATCTGAAAATAACGTAAACATGTAAATCTCTTTCACGCTCATAAACACTTATAAATGATGAATATTAAAATTATGAATGCGATGAAACTAAATAAATGAACACATTGGTATCTACAGATATTTACATATTTAAAATGATATAAAATATTAATAGTGGAAAATATTATTTTAATTTTAAGTAGATCAATTTATAATAATCTCATAATTTGTGATGATATTGTAACATGTTTCCAAGTACATATTAAAGATTGTCATGCCATTTTAAAATATTCCTATTTTTCAATTTTCTTTGGAATATTATAGATGACTTCGAAATTTTTTTACAAGCAATAATAATATTCTAATTAGAAGGCTTTTTAAAATACTATATGTAGTTCATTTTAATTAAAGTGTATGTATGAAACAGATTCATACAGGATGATCCAAAATATGAATTTCCATGAAAAGATTTATTCTTGGAGATACTACTTGATGAAAAATTTTACAGTATTTCACCTGAAGATTAGTTTTCAAGATAATAATATATAATTTAATTTCATAATATAAATTATATAATTATAATAAATAATTATAAAGATATTACTGGATAAACAGAGATAGTCAATTACAAGATAAATGAATTCAAATAGCGTGATATTACTTCAATTCAAATAGTAGGAAATCTATATTCAATGCTGCTAATATTATTAAATGTTTTAAAAACTACAAACCAAATGGAAAAATAGTAAATAACTTATGCACGATTTACCCACAGAATTAAAATTCTTAATGGAAACTAATGAGATTCAATTGTACATATACAGGGTGAAACAATGACATATTCCATAAATCTAAGGAGATCTAGAGGGAGTGATTCATTTGCGATTTTTTATTTACCACTTTTTGACCTGAGGTTTAATTTTCAAGATATTCAATGATAAAAGAATCATCAGTTAGACACAGACAAATAGATAGTTGAAGTGAGACAGAACGACAATATTTCACTTCAATCAATTAACTGTTGGTCCAACTAATAATAATTATCATTGAATATATTGAAAATTAATCATCGGACAAAAAGAGATAAATAAAAAATAGTTTTAGAATCACTTCTTCCACAACCTCCTAAATTTATAGAATATGTTAATTTTAAACCCTGTACATATTACAAAATATTTAATAATCATTATATCATTCCAAAGACAAACTCCAATATGTTGTGTGCATTATAATTTCGAAAGGGAAATATTTTTAATTATAAAATAAAAATATGCATAACTTAAGATCAATCCTTATTCATATAAAATTAAAGACAATGTAATAATAACCAACCTGCCACAAGAATGCTTATTTTGGATATATATAATTTTTTGATTTCTTTCTTTGTTTCTCTTATTTTCGGGTCTTTTAACTTTTCTAAAATTTTGTAGACGAGAGAGTTTAATATTTTCGTCTTTAATTACATATCGCAATTTTTCTAAAAAACAAAAAAAAATCGCAACATTAAAAATCAAATAATTTTTTAAACATGAACAGCATATAACTTGTTTAGTTAAGAAATGATAGTTCTGTACAAGCACCTAAAAATGTCCATACATTTTTATTTCCTTTACCAATTTTATTTGAAATAATGTTATGAAAAGATTCGGTTATGTTATTCGTTCTAATTGGACAATTATACACAGAAACTAGAGATGCTTTAGGCAACCATGTAGCATATAAATATGACATAAATCGATGTAACATAGTATTCTCCTCGTAAAACATTTTGATTTCATTTTCAATAATGCATAATCCTTCATTAAATAAATTTGCAGGTGCTAAAGCTAAACTCATTGACATAGACAAAATTTTTCTAGGAAAATTTATAAGTCCAAGTGAATTCCATTTACGCAATAGAGCCTGTAAAATATACAAAACAAAGCTAATAAAATAATAACAACATAATAAATAAAGCTAATAAAATAATAATATATTTCTTATAACAGAAAATACACTAAAAAGAAATTTTTATTTCTATACAAGAATGAAACTACCTGATTATAATGAAACCAGCATCCATGAAGTTTAATATCAAGCAAAACTTGTTTTACTATGCTCATTGAAGCCTTTTCAAAATCGCTCATAGCAATTTTCACGTTATTTTTTAAATCTGGAAGTAACTCCAAAATTTTATCCCACATGCATTTGTACATAGAAGAAGTTCGAGAACTACACAAAATAAACATTGTGGCAATCCCCTAAAACATAAACATTCATATCAGTATATTTCAGCTTTAATATTAAATGTAACAATTTTCATACCGTATCCATATAGCGTGTATGTATAGAATATAGTTGTGCTATAGGCGGCAATGTAGGTAAAACCTGTAAAATTTGTATGAATAAAGATAAAACGCATTAAAGCATGTGTAATAAATCTAGCTTACCGCAAAAGTTCCATCCATAAAGATTTCTTGCGATGAAGCCAATGCTTTCATTAAAGGCTCTGTTGAAAATATTATCGCAACATTGTTACCATCTCGTACAGTGGCTTGGTAAATATCATTCAAAGGTGAATATTTTATAACTGAATCAGATAACTCAGATAAAGTTGTAGGAATTTTGGGCTTATTTTTTAATCTCTCTGCATTTAATGTACTTTTTATAGATGGAAAAGTTATATAGGCCGCAGGTTCAGGATATCTGAACAAAATTATCTTATAACTATTTAAAGAAGAAAAAAATGAAAAATAAATGTTTACACTTACTTTCTACAAACACTGTCAAAAATTTCTTTTGATGGCAATGCTGTCTCACGACAGAGAGTCAACATCTCTTGTCTCATTTTATATAATTCCACTAAATATGTAGATGATTGATGATTATGTGCTTTTAAAACTTTTATTTCTCCGTTTGTAATTTTTATAATACCACAACATTTTGTAGATCCTCGAGTGTTGCAACGATAAACATTATTACGTTTATCAATATTATAGCAGTAATTTTCGTGTACATAGAGACTATTGCCTCTTTTATTTTTTATTATCTCCATACTTAAGTAAACCTATAAGAATATTAAATTTACAAATACATTTTAATAAAAAAATATGTATGTGTGTATTTATATATATATATATATATATATATATATATATATATATATATATATGTCTATTGTTATGTTCCAAGCCACTTTTAAGTGTATTACGTTATATTCCAGGACATTTGTTAACATCCAGGTCTGCCCTGGAAATATTTTATGTCTTATGTCAAATTCCAAGACAGGCTTGGCAATATTTTGTATATACATTGTCATATACATTTGTTAAATAACCATATATATTATAAAAACAGTATACATTATAAAATTCTATATATACATAGAATCAGAAAGTTTTAAACTATATTTGAAGTAAAATTTCTTTTTTTTGTAAATAAGTAAAACTTTTAAAAAATAGAAAACTAAATTTGAAAATTATATAAATTATTATATATGATTAAAATTTGTAGTAATTAAATAAATAAAAATATATGCTTAATTTCTCTTTTGCTTTCTCTTCAATGATAGTACTTTATGCAATAATATTATGAAACAAATATGCTATCATTTTTGGTATCATAATGTCATTTCTCTTTTCATAATCATAAATAAACATTTTATCTATTTTTTTTTCTATTAAAATTTTAAGAATAATATAAATAGTAATATATTTTAAATAATGTATTTCAATTATTTACTTAATTAGACTGTTAAAATAATTATGTTTATACAGGTTGTCCGAAAAAAAAGAGACGTTTTTTTCGTGACACCCTGTAAAAACACTATTTAAATTTCCCCTTAAATTTCAGATCTTTCAACCCTTCAAATTAGTGGAACATGTTATTAGTACATTTTGTTTATGAATTATATATACAATAAATAAATTGTCGTAAAATATTTTTCTTTCCATTTATATTTTATTATGAAGTACAATAAAATTAAATAGAGGATGTTATAAAGCAATCGCACTTTCTTAAAGTGTGTGATCCTGATGCTATTTTAAGAACTTTTTCCTGTTGGCATTTTTTGATTTGAAGATTTATTTTTGATTTATTCAATAATAAAGATGCCATTAGTTAGATAGACACTACAATATTTGAAGTGAGGTAGCGCTACTCTGTCTCACTTCAACTATCGGAGTGTCTCTATCGAACTAATAGTATCTTTATTGCTGAATATCTTATAAATGAACTCCTAAAATAAAAAATTTAAAGGGGTGAAAAATTCTTAGAGTAGCATCAGGAATCACCTTTCAAATAATTTCCACTTTTTTCGGAAATTATGTATAAATGGGCTTACGTTCTCGGTATTGTAATACACACCTGTCAACAGGGATCCTAAATGCAGAAAGGGGGATGAAAAGAGTGCGAAGGCGATTTTTAATTTATCACATTTTAATCTGAAGCTTAGTTTTTGAGATATTTAATGATGAAGGTATTATTGGTTAGACAGAGACAGATAAGTAGTTGAAGTGAGACAAAACGGTGTTATCTCTCTTTAACCAATTGATTGTTATGTAACTAATAGTACCTTTATCATTAAATATCTTAAAAACTAAGCTTCAGATTAGAGTGTAGTAAATAAAAAATCGTCTTAAAATTATCCTTTATACAACCTCTTAAAAATTGACTTTACTTTAATAAAGGAAGTAATAAATAGCATTAACAAATGCAATAATTTTAAGGTGTGTTTAAAAGATGAACTTGAGATAATTTTCTGATTTGGGGTAGAAGGTCCAAAATATTCCTAATCAAAGTGCTATAATTTAGACATTAATAATTAGTTAAAATAAGACATAGTAACATTATTTCAGTATATAAAACTTACCGTTTAGATATTATTAATAATATATTTTGAAGAATATTAAGAAAAATTAGTCAATAATCAATAAATATATTATAGCGCATAATTTTTAAATTAAGAAAAAATGTACAGAGAAATTAAATTAAAAATAAAAATTTATTTGTATCAAGGCTTTATATACATTTTAAAAACATATAAAATAATTATATGCAGGTTGACCAGAAATTGGCATACTTCCTTTAAAGGTTAGATTTCTGAGAGTAAACTGAATTGAAAAGTCCTATATCATTATATAATCTAGAACTTAGTTCTCGAGATATTCAATGATAAAGGCGCAATTAGTTGGACAATGACAGACAGATACTTGAAGCAAGACAGAGCAATGCTCATAAATTTCACTTCAACTATCTGCTTCTCTTTGTCTAACTAATTGTACCTGTATCATTGAATATCTCGACAACTAAGCTCTAGATTATAACATGATACAGGACGTTTTTCTCGGATTAACCTCAGAAAACTACCTTTTAAAGGAAGTGCGCCAATTTTCGGTCACCCTGTATATTCTAAAATAAAAGTGAAGTTGTACAATAACATTATTTTACTTTTTTCATTTTTTTTATTTGGTTGTGTAACCAAGTTTTTATTACAGCTGGAGCTCTTGTTTTCAAAATTGTATTACGTGTTTTCGAAATTATAAGGTGTAAAGATGGTAAAGCACAGTTATCAATAAAATTTTGAAATAAAGAAAAAGCTGTTTCTTTTTCCTCGTCAGACCAACGTATCCGTTTCGTTCTTCCAAATGGAGGGGCTGTAAAAACAAATAGAATTAATATTAAAGATAAATAAAATAACAGTATATAGGAAATAATTTAACATTTGCACCTTTCTAAAATGATGATTTCTGACGTAATTTTAAAATCATTTCTCACGTGATGTTTTCTTCAATATACGATGCTGCAAAATTGCGCATTTCCTTTAAAGGTGTTACTCTTGAGGGAAAAGTAAGGCAAAGAGTCCTTTAGAATTTTTTAACCCAAAGTTTAGTTTTTAAGATATTCGATGATATAGATACCATTAATTAGACAAAGACAGACAGATAACTGAAGTGAGACAGAAAAGTGCGTTTGAATTTCATTTCAACTATTTGTTTGGCTTTGTTTAATTAATAGTACCTTTATCATTGATTATCTTGAAAACTAAACTTTGGTTTAAAAAATGATAAAAGATTTTTCGACTTAATTTACCTTCTTTAGTAACCTACTTAAGGGAAGTGCTGCAATTTTGCAACACCCTATCGTAGTAAACTTATGCAAGGTGTTTCAGTGAGGTACGGCCAAATTTTAAGGGGTTGTAGAATGGGTGATTTTAACACGATTTCTCATTTACCACATTTTGATCTGAAGCTTAGTTTTCGAGATATTTAATGATAATGGTACTATTAGTTAGAGAGAGATAGAGTCAGTTGGTTGAAATGAGATAGCGCCACTCTGCCTCGCTTCAACTATCTATCTGTCTCCGTCTAATTGTACCTTTATCATTAAATATCTCGAAAACTAAGCTCCAGATCAAAATGTGGTAAATGAAAAATCATCTTAGAATCATCCCTTCTACAACATTTTTAAATTTGACCGTACCTCACTGAAACACCCTGTATAGGATTTTACAAAAGGATTATATTTCTTAAGAGGCGAGTGACTCCTGATTTTATCCCAAGAAATTTTTCCCTTATCGAAAGTAAATTATCGAAGTAGTTGCTCCTCTCTTCCTTTATCTACAGGGTGTAACAATGAGGTGGGGCCAAATTTTAGGAGGTTATAGGGGATGATAAATAGAACATTTTTTAATAATATATCTGTGGTCCCTGATCCTTCTACTGGGAGTTACAGGTCATCGAAGATCCACCTGTTTTTGGTGTGATTGTACCGCTGACTCAGGACCGTCAACGCTTGGCGCGTGCCCCACTCGCCTGACTTCAGTCATCTATGCTAGATTTTCAGGATAATTTATTTTTTATTTAAAAGAGGAAAAAATGTATGAAAGGACACTAAATGTAGTGCCAGAGCTCTATTTAAATATCATTTATGATACCTACCTCATTTCTTTAATTCTGTAAACCCCTGCTTGGGGATGTAATCGCAGCGGGTCCTTACGGCTGGGCTAGAATCATCATTTCTTTCTGTTTTCCTTCCAAAAAGAAAAACAGAAAGAAACGATGGTCTTCTTCCGCATCATCTTCTTTCCTAAACACTAACACTGTACACTCATACACTCACACACACAGAACCACTAATATTCACTACTAAAACATCACTCCGCGATATTTAAATTAAATGTTCGATATGCCCGCCGCGATTTGTGATACACAATCGGTATCTTTTTAAAATGTTTTCCCGAACCGCTGTGAAAATGTTGTTATTATTTTGGATCCCACTGCACGCCGCAAATATTCTTTCAGTGAGATCCTCTTCATTCACCACGGGAGTGTTATAAACTAATGACCTCACGTACCCCCACAGGAAGAAATCTAAGGGCGTGAGGTCTGGAGAACGCGCTGGCCAAGGTTTGTGGCCACCTCTACCGATCCACCGATTTGGAAAAGTGGTTTTTAAATGTTCACGTGCGCGCCGCGTAAAGTGTGGTGGTGCTCCGTCACTTTGGTACCACATGTTCGCGCGGATGTCCAATGGTACATTTTCCAAGAGCTCCGGCAGCACTTCTTCTAAAAATTGAACATAATTATTACCGTTCAAGCGCGGCGGTAAGAGGTATGGACCGACGATTTGGTTATCAATAATTCCGGCCCAAATGTTTACTGAGAATCGATTCTGTTGCGACACAATAGTTATTGCATGTGGATTCTCTTCACTCCACATGTGGCTATTACGACTATTGTAATAGCCATTCCGTGTGAAGCACGCTTCATCAGTGAAAAGCACGCGACGAGAAAAGTCCGGATTTTCGCGGCACTTCCGAAGAAACCACTGACAATAAAGTCTTCTCGGCTCAAAATCTTCCGGCTTTAATTCTTGCACCCTTTGTAAGTGGTATGGGTGCAAGTTTTCTTCGTGTAACACTCGCCACACACTCATGTGATCGGTGCCCATTTCGCGCGCGATGGACCGTGTACTTTCCGTCGGATCTTCTGTTACGCGATCTAGTACATCTTCTTCGAATTCAACACTTCGCGTTGTTCGACTACTCCCGGGAGCGGTAGCAGGCTTTAGCGTACCTGTATCGCGTAATCGCTGAGCGATTTTAGTAAAGATTTTCCGGTTCGGACAACGCCGATTGGGGAAACGTTCGCGATAAATCCTCTCAGCTTCTCGTGAGATCCCATTAGCCATGCCGTAGACAAAATGCATGTCAGCTAATTCTTGGAAACTATAATTTTCCATAATTAATTTTGCACTGAGCACTATGCACTGGAGACTGATCAGTACATCTTTAATCCGTAAAGATAACTGACCCACTTTTGTTTTAATACATAGTAAATTGGTCACTCGTTTTTTGCAAAGTAGAGCCATTACAGTCTTTTGTTTTAATATAGACGCGTAATGTGAGTGTATGTGAGTGAGTGTATGAGTGTACAGTGTTAGTGTTTAGGAAACGTGAAGATGATGCGGAAGAATGACCATCGTTTCTTTCTGTTTATTCTTTTTGGAAGGAAAACAGAAAGAAATGATGATTCTAGCCCAGCCGTACACTTCATACGCGAATGAAATGTACGCAAATGTTAGCAGTAACATTTCTAGATGTTTTCCTTCCAAAAAGAATAAACATTAAGCACGATGGTCATTCAATGGAAAATTCTTCACGTTTCGAATATACAAACACTGTACAAATATACACTCACTCACATACACTCACATTACGCGTCTATATTAAAACAAAAGACTGTAATGGCTCTACTTTGCAAAAAACGAGTGACCAATTTACTATGTATTAAAACAAAAGTGGGTCAGTTATCTTTACGGATTAAAGATGTACTGATCAGTCTCCAGTGCATAGTGCTCAGTGCAAAATTAATTATGGAAAATTATAGTTTCCAAGAATTAGCTGACATGCATTTTGTCTACGGCATGGCTAATGGGATCTCACGAGAAGCTGAGAGGATTTATCGCGAACGTTTCCCCAATCGGCGTTGTCCGAACCGGAAAATCTTTACTAAAATCGCTCAGCGATTACGCGATACAGGTACGCTAAAGCCTGCTACCGCTCCCGGGAGTAGTCGAACAACGCGAAGTGTTGAATTCGAAGAAGATGTACTAGATCGCGTAACAGAAGATCCGACGGAAAGTACACGGTCCATCGCGCGCGAAATGGGCACCGATCACATGAGTGTGTGGCGAGTGTTACACGAAGAAAACTTGCACCCATACCACTTACAAAGGGTGCAAGAATTAAAGCCGGAAGATTTTGAGCCGAGAAGACTTTATTGTCAGTGGTTTCTTCGGAAGTGCCGCGAAAATCCGGACTTTTCTCGTCGCGTGCTTTTCACTGATGAAGCGTGCTTCACACGGAATGGCTATTACAATAGTCGTAATAGCCACATGTGGAGTGAAGAGAATCCACATGCAATAACTATTGTGTCGCAACAGAATCGATTCTCAGTAAACATTTGGGCCGGAATTATTGATAACCAAATCGTCGGTCCATACCTCTTACCGCCGCGCTTGAACGGTAATAATTATGTTCAATTTTTAGAAGAAGTGCTGCCGGAGCTCTTGGAAAATGTACCATTGGACATCCGCGCGAACATGTGGTACCAAAGTGACGGAGCACCACCACACTTTACGCGGCGCGCACGTGAACATTTAAAAACCACTTTTCCAAATCGGTGGATCGGTAGAGGTGGCCACAAACCTTGGCCAGCGCGTTCTCCAGACCTCACGCCCTTAGATTTCTTCCTGTGGGGGTACGTGAGGTCATTAGTTTATAACACTCCCGTGGTGAATGAAGAGGATCTCACTGAAAGAATATTTGCGGCGTGCAGTGGGATCCAAAATAATAACAACATTTTCACAGCGGTTCGGGAAAACATTTTAAAAAGATACCGATTGTGTATCACAAATCGCGGCGGGCATATCGAACATTTAATTTAAATATCGCGGAGTGATGTTTTAGTAGTGAATATTAGTGGTTCTGTGTGTGTGAGTGTATGAGTGTACAGTGTTAGTGTTTAGGAAAGAAGATGATGCGGAAGAAGACCATCGTTTCTTTCTGTTTTTCTTTTTGGAAGGAAAACAGAAAGAAATGATGATTCTAGCCCAGCCGTAAGGACCCGCTGCGATTACATCCCCAAGCAGGGGTTTACAGAATTAAAGAAATGAGGTAGGTATCATAAATGATATTTAAATAGAGCTCTGGCACTACATTTAGTGTCCTTTCATACATTTTTTCCTCTTTTAAATAAAAAATAAATTATCCTGAAAATCTAGCATAGATGACTGAAGTCAGGCGAGTGGGGCACGCGCCAAGCGTTGACGGTCCTGAGTCAGCGGTACAATCACACCAAAAACAGGTGGATCTTCGATGACCTGTAACTCCCAGTAGAAGGATCAGGGACCACAGATATATTATTAAAAAATGTTCTATTTATCATCCCCTATAACCTCCTAAAATTTGGCCCCACCTCATTGTTACACCCTGTAGATAAAGGAAGAGAGGAGCAACTACTTCGATAATTTACTTTCGATAAGGGAAAAATTTCTTGGGATAAAATCAGGAGTCACTCGCCTCTTAAGAAATATAATCCTTTTGTAAAATCCTATACAGGGTGTTTCAGTGAGGTACGGTCAAATTTAAAAATGTTGTAGAAGGGATGATTCTAAGATGATTTTTCATTTACCACATTTTGATCTGGAGCTTAGTTTTCGAGATATTTAATGATAAAGGTACAATTAGACGGAGACAGATAGATAGTTGAAGCGAGGCAGAGTGGCGCTATCTCATTTCAACCAACTGACTCTATCTCTCTCTAACTAATAGTACCATTATCATTAAATATCTCGAAAACTAAGCTTCAGATCAAAATGTGGTAAATGAGAAATCGTGTTAAAATCACCCATTCTACAACCCCTTAAAATTTGGCCGTACCTCACTGAAACACCTTGCATAAGTTTACTACGATAGGGTGTTGCAAAATTGCAGCACTTCCCTTAAGTAGGTTACTAAAGAAGGTAAATTAAGTCGAAAAATCTTTTATCATTTTTTAAACCAAAGTTTAGTTTTCAAGATAATCAATGATAAAGGTACTATTAATTAAACAAAGCCAAACAAATAGTTGAAATGAAATTCAAACGCACTTTTCTGTCTCACTTCAGTTATCTGTCTGTCTTTGTCTAATTAATGGTATCTATATCATCGAATATCTTAAAAACTAAACTTTGGGTTAAAAAATTCTAAAGGACTCTTTGCCTTACTTTTCCCTCAAGAGTAACACCTTTAAAGGAAATGCGCAATTTTGCAGCATCGTATATTGAAGAAAACATCACGTGAGAAATGATTTTAAAATTACGTCAGAAATCATCATTTTAGAAAGGTGCAAATGTTAAATTATTTCCTATATACTGTTATTTTATTTATCTTTAATATTAATTCTATTTGTTTTTACAGCCCCTCCATTTGGAAGAACGAAACGGATACGTTGGTCTGACGAGGAAAAAGAAACAGCTTTTTCTTTATTTCAAAATTTTATTGATAACTGTGCTTTACCATCTTTACACCTTATAATTTCGAAAACACGTAATACAATTTTGAAAACAAGAGCTCCAGCTGTAATAAAAACTTGGTTACACAACCAAATAAAAAAAATGAAAAAAGTAAAATAATGTTATTGTACAACTTCACTTTTATTTTAGAATATACAGGGTGACCGAAAATTGGCGCACTTCCTTTAAAAGGTAGTTTTCTGAGGTTAATCCGAGAAAAACGTCCTGTATCATGTTATAATCTAGAGCTTAGTTGTCGAGATATTCAATGATACAGGTACAATTAGTTAGACAAAGAGAAGCAGATAGTTGAAGTGAAATTTATGAGCATTGCTCTGTCTTGCTTCAAGTATCTGTCTGTCATTGTCCAACTAATTGCGCCTTTATCATTGAATATCTCGAGAACTAAGTTCTAGATTATATAATGATATAGGACTTTTCAATTCAGTTTACTCTCAGAAATCTAACCTTTAAAGGAAGTATGCCAATTTCTGGTCAACCTGCATATAATTATTTTATATGTTTTTAAAATGTATATAAAGCCTTGATACAAATAAATTTTTATTTTTAATTTAATTTCTCTGTACATTTTTTCTTAATTTAAAAATTATGCGCTATAATATATTTATTGATTATTGACTAATTTTTCTTAATATTCTTCAAAATATATTATTAATAATATCTAAACGGTAAGTTTTATATACTGAAATAATGTTACTATGTCTTATTTTAACTAATTATTAATGTCTAAATTATAGCACTTTGATTAGGAATATTTTGGACCTTCTACCCCAAATCAGAAAATTATCTCAAGTTCATCTTTTAAACACACCTTAAAATTATTGCATTTGTTAATGCTATTTATTACTTCCTTTATTAAAGTAAAGTCAATTTTTAAGAGGTTGTATAAAGGATAATTTTAAGACGATTTTTTATTTACTACACTCTAATCTGAAGCTTAGTTTTTAAGATATTTAATGATAAAGGTACTATTAGTTACATAACAATCAATTGGTTAAAGAGAGATAACACCGTTTTGTCTCACTTCAACTACTTATCTGTCTCTGTCTAACCAATAATACCTTCATCATTAAATATCTCAAAAACTAAGCTTCAGATTAAAATGTGATAAATTAAAAATCGCCTTCGCACTCTTTTCATCCCCCTTTCTGCATTTAGGATCCCTGTTGACAGGTGTGTATTACAATACCGAGAACGTAAGCCCATTTATACATAATTTCCGAAAAAAGTGGAAATTATTTGAAAGGTGATTCCTGATGCTACTCTAAGAATTTTTCACCCCTTTAAATTTTTTATTTTAGGAGTTCATTTATAAGATATTCAGCAATAAAGATACTATTAGTTCGATAGAGACACTCCGATAGTTGAAGTGAGACAGAGTAGCGCTACCTCACTTCAAATATTGTAGTGTCTATCTAACTAATGGCATCTTTATTATTGAATAAATCAAAAATAAATCTTCAAATCAAAAAATGCCAACAGGAAAAAGTTCTTAAAATAGCATCAGGATCACACACTTTAAGAAAGTGCGATTGCTTTATAACATCCTCTATTTAATTTTATTGTACTTCATAATAAAATATAAATGGAAAGAAAAATATTTTACGACAATTTATTTATTGTATATATAATTCATAAACAAAATGTACTAATAACATGTTCCACTAATTTGAAGGGTTGAAAGATCTGAAATTTAAGGGGAAATTTAAATAGTGTTTTTACAGGGTGTCACGAAAAAAACGTCTCTTTTTTTTCGGACAACCTGTATAAACATAATTATTTTAACAGTCTAATTAAGTAAATAATTGAAATACATTATTTAAAATATATTACTATTTATATTATTCTTAAAATTTTAATAGAAAAAAAAATAGATAAAATGTTTATTTATGATTATGAAAAGAGAAATGACATTATGATACCAAAAATGATAGCATATTTGTTTCATAATATTATTGCATAAAGTACTATCATTGAAGAGAAAGCAAAAGAGAAATTAAGCATATATTTTTATTTATTTAATTACTACAAATTTTAATCATATATAATAATTTATATAATTTTCAAATTTAGTTTTCTATTTTTTAAAAGTTTTACTTATTTACAAAAAAAAGAAATTTTACTTCAAATATAGTTTAAAACTTTCTGATTCTATGTATATATAGAATTTTATAATGTATACTGTTTTTATAATATATATGGTTATTTAACAAATGTATATGACAATGTATATACAAAATATTGCCAAGCCTGTCTTGGAATTTGACATAAGACATAAAATATTTCCAGGGCAGACCTGGATGTTAACAAATGTCCTGGAATATAACGTAATACACTTAAAAGTGGCTTGGAACATAACAATAGACATATATATATATATATATATATATATATATATATATATATATATAAATACACACATACATATTTTTTTATTAAAATGTATTTGTAAATTTAATATTCTTATAGGTTTACTTAAGTATGGAGATAATAAAAAATAAAAGAGGCAATAGTCTCTATGTACACGAAAATTACTGCTATAATATTGATAAACGTAATAATGTTTATCGTTGCAACACTCGAGGATCTACAAAATGTTGTGGTATTATAAAAATTACAAACGGAGAAATAAAAGTTTTAAAAGCACATAATCATCAATCATCTACATATTTAGTGGAATTATATAAAATGAGACAAGAGATGTTGACTCTCTGTCGTGAGACAGCATTGCCATCAAAAGAAATTTTTGACAGTGTTTGTAGAAAGTAAGTGTAAACATTTATTTTTCATTTTTTTCTTCTTTAAATAGTTATAAGATAATTTTGTTCAGATATCCTGAACCTGCGGCCTATATAACTTTTCCATCTATAAAAAGTACATTAAATGCAGAGAGATTAAAAAATAAGCCCAAAATTCCTACAACTTTATCTGAGTTATCTGATTCAGTTATAAAATATTCACCTTTGAATGATATTTACCAAGCCACTGTACGAGATGGTAACAATGTTGCGATAATATTTTCAACAGAGCCTTTAATGAAAGCATTGGCTTCATCGCAAGAAATCTTTATGGATGGAACTTTTGCGGTAAGCTAGATTTATTACACATGCTTTAATGCGTTTTATCTTTATTCATACAAATTTTACAGGTTTTACCT
>JBBEEM010000122.1:0-21416 GCA_037305995.1 Sclerodermus sp. 'alternatusi'
GGAGGGAAACCTCAAGTTTCCCCGCGCAAACACAGAATCCACCGGAAAACCCGAGCGAATAGCATATATAAATCTCGTTAATAAGAACAGAAAGCGACCGTACAAACCATGTCTTACCAACTCAATAATCTAACTAAATTCATGCTCGACACCGGCGCCCAAGTTAATCTTTTAAAAATAGAATCAATAAAACCTGAATACATGAATAAAATAAACCCGCACGACGTAATTCTCTTAAAAGGAATTACGCCAGGCGCCAGTAGAACTTTAGGAACTATAGATATAGACATCCTGGGCAAAACGGTGCATTTCCATCTTGTAAAACATGACTTCCCAATAACCGACCACGGCATACTAGGACACGAATTTTTCACACAGACTAAAGCTACCATGTGCTACGACAAAAAATATCTCCAACTAGGCGATATCACTGTACCATTCTACGAACCATTATTCAACATCGTACCTCCAAGATGGTGCGCTCCATTCTTAGTGCGAATCGCTAACCCCTATATTCGAGAAGGTTACGTTCCCGTATACGAACCTCATCCCGGCTTAATTACTGGCGAAGCCATCGTCACTAACGTCAAGGGCATGTGCCATATGTACGTTTTCAACTCTACCCGCAAAGAAGTGAAGGTAGAAGTTCCCACACTCGAGCTATTTCCATACTTTACTAATAAACAACGTAGTCCCGCGGACCACGCGGATTCCCCTTTGACGCGTTGCCAATCAAATAATATAAATCGGTGTAGTCCCGGCAACGAACCGGATTCCTCTAAGACGCATCGCAATTCTAACCAGCGCCGTCCCGACAAACGCTCGGATTCCCATAAGACACGCTGTCAGAAAAATCATTCTAATTTCATTGCCTCAATCTCCATTAATATGCCTAAGCGTGACCCGTCACCAGACAGAGCCACTAAGGTATTAAACTTACTCAGATTAGACGAACTGAATACAGAGGAACTAATACACGTGCAGAAACTAGTGGAAAAATTCTCTCGAGACTTCTATTTACCCGAAACCAAGCTAGGATCAACTAGTGTACTAAAACACGCCATAGAGACTACCGACGATCAGCCCATTAACGTAAAACAGTACAGATTTCCACCCGTACATAAGGAGGAAATTCAACGACAAATAAACAACTTACTCGACAATGAAATAATAGAACACTCTCTATCACCGTATAATTCTCCTTTATGGATCGTGCCAAAGAAGGACGACTCTAAAGGTAATAAACGGTGGCGTTTAGTAATTGACTATAGAGGACTTAACGAAAAAACCGTCGGCGACGGTTACCCACTACCAAACATCACGGAAATATTAGATCAACTGGGAAACGCCCAATATTTCACAACCTTAGATTTAGCCTCGGGCTTCCACCAAATAGAAATGCATCCCAAAGATGCCCACAAAACAGCATTCTCTACCCCCCATGGCCACTATCAATTCAAACGTATGCCATTCGGTCTAAAAAACGCTCCCGCAACGTTTCAGAGACTCATGGATACAGTTCTCTCCGGATTACAAGGCACGGCCTTATTCGTGTACCTAGACGACGTAGTCATCTACGCGAAAACCCTAGAAGAGCACGAAACTAAATTCTGTAGGCTAATGAGACGACTGAACGACGCAAACTTAAAACTACAACCCGACAAGTGCGAATTCCTACGTAAAGAAGTTTCTTACTTAGGACACATAATTTCTAGGGAAGGAGTTAAACCCGACCCGAAGAAATTAGCCGCGGTAAGGAATTTTCCAACACCACGCGATCCCAAAAATATAAAACAATTTCTTGGCTTAGCCGGTTACTACCGTAGATTCATCGAAAACTTTTCAAAAACCGCTAAACCCCTTACAGACTTACTTAAGAAAAATAAACCATTCGTTTGGGAAAACTCTCAAGCGAATGCCTTCGCCGTTTTACGTGACGCCTTGTGCACGCAGCCAATATTGCAATACCCAGACTTCGAGAAACCATTCATTGTTACAACAGACGCCTCTAATCACGCTATTGGAGGAGTGCTTAGCCAAGGAAAGGTAGGGAAAGATCTGCCTATTTCTTACGCTTCTCGTTTACTGCACAACGCGGAACAGCGTTACTCTACAATCGAAAAAGAATGCCTTGCGATACTCTATTGCATCACTTTCTTTAGACCATACATATACGGACGTAAATTCACAATAATTACCGATCACAAGCCTCTAGTGTGGCTCAAATCCGTAAAGGATAAGAGTTCGAGACTTTGGAATTGGTACCTCAAAATCTCCGACTATGACTTTGACATTATATACAAACCAGGGAAAATTAACGACAACGCAGACGCACTTTCTAGAAATCCACCTAACGTAGCTGAAATAAAAACAGAAACCCTAGAACCCTTAGTTCCGTGGGACACAAACGGAAAAATATCACAAATCATGAAAGGTATGGGATTCAAGAAAGGCCAGGGCATGGGAAAAAACTCGAACGGTATACGAGAGCCCCTAAAACCCAAAACAAAATTCATCGGAATTCATGAGAGCGATAGCTCGAATGATTCTATCTTCTCGCCAGTTGACAGACGAGACCCTCAGTGCTCTAACACCTTAGGTGACACAGAAATCCGACAGGAAGAAAAACAAACCACCGACGAACCTGAACTCGATAACGCCTGTAACGAAATACGCGACGACGCCTCGACTCCCTCAAATAACAGCAACGCGACACTCGAGAATGCCGACCCTCTATCTGATATACCAACTACTCCAAACAACGAAAACGATAACAGTGACGAAGACGAGATATTTGACAATCCTAATCCAACGTACGAAACAAAAACCTCTTTGAAAATACTCAACAGTCGAGACTGTTTAATAAACCGAAACGATAATCATTTAATATTCATTACATCAAAAGGAGAACCCCTTTGCCCAGGCGCAATAAAACACCATATTAAAAATAACTTAGTCCAATTTAAGAATTTAGAAGTAGGAACCATAAAGGTAACAGACAAAAATAAAAAGAAATTAATAGCAATGGCAATCACCACCGACGACTCGGAAGAAGCCGACATAAGGGACGTGAGGAAAGCCATTTTATCATTGCGAAATAAAGTAGCAGAATTACAGTTAAAATCACTGAGTGTTAGTTATACGGAGGAGATTCAAGGTATACCTTGGAAACAAATTCAACACAACTTCAGAGAACTTTTAACAAACACAAATTTAGCAATAATAGTGTGCAAAAACTTAGTAATAACCCCGCGAGAGGAGGAAAGAAACGAATTAATTAAAGAATACCACGCTTCAGCGATCGGAGGTCATAAGGGAGTTAGTAAAACTTACAACAGAATTAGACAATACTATTACTGGGGAAGTATGAAAAAGGAAATTCAGGAATTCATTTCTAGGTGCAGAATTTGTCAAATTAACAAATTAGTTAGAGTAAAACCGAGAAACCCCATGGTTATAACTGACACTCCGCGAACTGCGTTCGACAAAATTTCTTTAGACGTAGTAGGTCCTCTACCTGTAACCAAGCATGGAAGTACACATATTCTTACCATGCAGGACTTACTTACAAAATATTGCGAGGCAGTGCCACTCAAAGGAACTACGAGTCTCGATATAGCAGACGCATTCATTAAGCGATTCATTTGCCGCCACGGTGCGCCTAAGGCTATCCTCACTGACCAAGGCTCTAACTTCCTTTCAAGCCTAATGAAATGTATAGCGAAAAAGTTTAATATCAAACAATACAAAACCACCGCCTACCACCCGCAATCAAACGGTTCACTCGAACGATCACACCATGTACTTACCGAATATCTTAAAATGCACGTTAATAAGAAAACCGAATGGGACGACCATTTAGATTTAGCCATGTTCTCATATAACACTAGCATACACGAGGGAACTAAGTTCTCTCCTCACGAACTTGTATACGGCAAATTAGCCAGACAACCTTCTTCTAGCATGCCTATGGAGGAAGATTTATGTAAAACCTACCAAGACTACGTAGTTGAACTTTACGATCAAATCAAAGACTTACAAGACTCCGCAAGAGAGAATTTAGTTCAAGCCAAAGAAAAGAGTAAGCGATACTACGATAGGAAAGTAAGACCTTCCACCTTTAATGTAGGAGACAATGTACTCTTATTAAAAGAAGGTAAAACTACCAAATTCGATCAGCAATACGAAGGCCCATTTGAAATAATCGAGGTTTTAGATAATAATAACGTAAAATTACTCGTAGGTAAAAATAGAACCAGAATTGTGCACGTCGATAAAATAAAGCCATCGAATATCCAATAAGCGAAAAGTGTTTAGCTATTTAACTATTGTGTCTCTCTCACCCCACAAAATAAATGTAAAAACCCCAGCAGATAGGATTACCCACAAAACCCCTGTTTTCAGGATGTTTTTCATCCTCCTCCTGATATCTCTAACCTCGGGACCGACAAACGGACTCATAGGATTCGACTGTGGAGGACCTTACATCAACACCACCACCATCTCACTCCTCGGCGTCGACGATTGCGACACCAAACCAAAAGCTCTCAATACCACGGATACTTATATACAATTGCTTCAAACCTCCGAATTTAACCACATAGACATATTCCAATGTAAAATCAGCTACACTCGTCTAGTACAGTACTGTGGAATGCATTCGCATGTTTCCGCAGTCCACAACGGCTTCGCGACTTTCCTGAAGGAACTCACATACAACCAATGTAAGGACCTACACGCAACCGGAAGTTATGTGCTAGGAAACGGGAACGTCATAGACAACATAAAACCAAACTCCACAACTACTACTAGTGTAACTTTCGCCGGGAACGTCCAAAGCGACGGAGCCTGTGACGGAGTTTATTACGCCGATCACTACGGATCCTGGAGCAAAGTAATCGTAACAGGAACCATAGAAATCACTCTTCGATCAGGAATGGCTACAGTAAAACACGAAACAGGAAAATTAACCTTAAAATCTGGAACCACCTGCAACATAGCCGATACTTCATGTCTGGACTTGGAGGACGGATATACTTTCTGGGATCCTATCCCTAGAACACCACTGTGCGACTTCGACAACTACGACGTACTCTACGAAGGGATTGCACAGAAAACCAAGGAAAGAGACATTCCAAATTCACCCGAAGTATACTCATTAATTACTCAGGACATCACTTTTGCACTCACCAAAACACTAAGCTCAAAAATCTGTGGATACGACATTTACAGAACAGAGCACCCTAAATTATTTATCATGGAAACCAGACCAGGAAACGTAATCATTAAAAAGAAAAATATACCAGTAGAAAATTTGGACATCTTTACCTACGTAAATTCAAAATTCGTCTTTGTTGAAAGACACATCAGAACACAAATCACATCAATGTACAACGACATCATTGCACAAAAATGCAACCTGGAAAGGAAAGTACTAACCAACGCGTTATCACTCGCCACCCTCGAACCTACTGAGTTCGCATACGAGATCATGAAGGGACCCGGATACACAGCTATCCCAGCAGGAGAAGTAATACACGTCGTGAAGTGTATCCCAGTCGAAGTTCATTTGAGAAGGACGACTAACTGCTACGTTGAGTTACCAGTAACTTTCAGAAACACCTCTAAATACTTATCACCAAAATCCAGAATCTTAACTAACATTGGAACCGAACGGGAATGTAACTCCATCTTCCCAGTGGAATACCTGACTGAACACGGATGGATTAGAATGTTACCGAACCCTTTAGACGTCAAAAACCCAGAAGTTCTAAAACCACAAACTGAACTAAAATGGAACTACATATCACCTGGACACCTAGCTACTAGCGGAGTATACAGTCAGCGAGACATCGAGAATCTTCGTGAACATCTACTATTCCCGGCAGAAAAACCAGCTATCACAAACAACTTGGTACGGGGCCTGTCAGGAAAACAAGTACTAGGAGAAGGGGTCTCACTATATAACGTCATGGACGAAAAAACCCTTGAGAAATTAGCAGAAAATACCACCAAACGTGTTTGGCTTGGATTCATTAGTTTCGGCTCAGCAAGTGCTGGAGTACTTGGCATATTCATAATAATCAAACTCATAAAACTCGTGGTAGACACAATCATTCACGGCTATACACTACATTCTGTATACGGCTGTGGATTACACATCCTTGGAGCGCTTTGGAGTTCAGTCGCAACCCTCTTATTACACCTTGCCAACAAAGAGGACATCAAAAAACAGCCCGACAAAACCAACCCAGGAGACGAGGAGGCAGGATACACACCAATCATACGACCACCAGAACCACGAGCCCCCGAATACTCACACCCGCCCTCTTTCATCGAATTAGGCAGGAGGCTCAATGGCGATAGTTAAACACTCAAAAGAAATTACTACCTTTATCATTATATTCTATAACACGTTAATAATTTCTTTTCTTTAAGGGGGGAGGTGTCATATCCGACTACCCTTCACCTTATTTTTTCGCTTTAACAATTAACCACATTTATTATAATTATATTAATCCTACTCATTATAATCGTCTTACTATTGACTAGACCTTTCATTTGAATACCATGAAGGTGGTATTCCTCTTATTTTTATTATTGTTACTAATCATTAAGTAAACCATAAACCATACTCTAGTTTCATTGACACAACCAAGTTACTGTTGCGTAGACCTCTTATTAGAATACCATGAAGATGGTATTCCCATTATTGTTAACTTTCAATTACATTGTTATAAACAACCCTATTTGTAAACATCATATTATTAATACTGGTATTTAGACCTTTCATTAGAATACCATGAAGATGGTATTCCTACTATTGTTAATTATCAACTAAATTGTTATAAATAAATCCAATTGTAAACATCATATTATTAATACTGGAACTCAGACCTTCTGTTTGAATACCATAAGGATGGTACTCCCATCCTCATAATTATTAACAATTGTTCACTAAGGTTAACAACCAAATCATATAATTAACGTACCTCCAAACCACTGTATTAATAATATGCTGTCCGAGCCCTATTGTTTGAATACCATAAAAGCATTGTAAGTCCAATATTCACAATAATTATTAAATTTACATATCATTATAATATTGCGACGATCAATGCAGCGTTAAACTAAGTTCGCTTCCTGGAAAAACCATTACGAGGATTTCCACTTAAGGGAGCCAGACCTAAATTCCACCCTTAGAGGGTCAGGTCATAAATTTCACTAAAAGGGTCGAGTAGTAAAATTCAGCCGGAAGGGTCGCTCGTAAAACTGCACTTAAGGAAAACTCAGGAATGCACTTTTCCCTAAATTGGAAATCTGCAGACCACCCTGTTTTCCATCTTTCCCACGTACGCCACATTCCAGACCCCACCCTGGGAAACTCCGAGCTCGAGCTCGAGTACCCTCTCTCCTCGCAACCGACCAATGAGCGAGACCGCCGACCCTTGGGCAGAACTATAATACTAGCGCTCCGCCGCAGCTCACTCTGAGTCTTCCGTTTACTACCGAACAGTCAACTTGTACTTGCTCTGAAATCATTGTAGATCAAAGTGTTAAAATATAACTTAGTATTTTTCAATCACGGTCTTGAATATTTTATTCAACTACTACCTTCCACTCTTCGTGCTTCACTACTAATAAGGCAACGCACTAAACATAATCTGCCGGTTTACTGGCAATAGCCAAAGCCTTTATTAAGTAGTTTCGCCGCTTTCGGTCTTCATTATTTCATCAATTACTACTACTCTACCTACTCCGAAGGCAACATACGCAGCGCAGCCAAGCAGATTAATAGCCATCTTGACAGAATCATCTCCAAGTAAGTACCAAATTTCATACACACACTCGCCCTAGCTCCGCAATCTGGTCCCGGCTAAGTTAGGTGAATGCATAACGGCCTAAACAGATTAAAATAAATTTTAAAAAACATACTCCCTTAAATCGGGACATTACAGAACCCCTCTAACTCCAGTACAAAACCTCCGATATCAATGTTCGTGGTGCCAAAATGCTTCATTCACACTCTCTAGTAGTGCTGCAAAACCAGTTGAAATCGATTCGATAGTTTTCAAAAAATCACCTTTTTTCTTCATGAAAAAGTTCGATTCGGACCCCTCTAACTCGAGAACGGTTGCTCCGATATCGATGTTCGTGGTGCCAAAATGCTTCATTCACACTCTCTAGTAGTGCTGCAAAACCAGTTGAAATCGATTCGATAGTTTTCAAAAAATCACCTTTTTTCTTCATGAAAAAGTTCGATTCGGACCCCTCTAACTCGAGAACGGTTGCTCCGATATCGATGTTCGTGGTGCCAAAATGCTTCATTCACACTCTCTAGTAGTGCTGCAAAACCAGTTGAAATCGATTCGATAGTTTTCAAAAAATCACCTTTTTTCTTCATGAAAAAGTTCGATTCGGACCCCTCTAACTCGAGAACGGTTGCTCCGATATCGATGTTCGTGGTGCCAAAATGCTTCATTCACACTCTCTAGTAGTGCTGCAAAACCAGTTGAAATCGATTCGATAGTTTTCAAAAAATCACCTTTTTTCTTCATGAAAAAGTTCGATTCGGACCCCTCTAACTCGAGAACGGTTGCTCCGATATCGATGTTCGTGGTGCCAAAATGCTTCATTCACACTCTCTAGTAGTGCTGCAAAACCAGTTGAAATCGATTCGATAGTTTTCAAAAAATCACCTTTTTTCTTCATGAAAAAGTTCGATTCGGACCCCTCTAACTCGAGAACGGTTGCTCCGATATCGATGTTCGTGGTGCCAAAATGCTTCATTCACACTCTCTAGTAGTGCTGCAAAACCAGTTGAAATCGATTCGATAGTTTTCAAAAAATCACCTTTTTTCTTCATGAAAAAGTTCGATTCGGACCCCTCTAACTCGAGAACGGTTGCTCCGATATCGATGTTCGTGGTGCCAAAATGCTTCATTCACACTCTCTAGTAGTGCTGCAAAAGCAGTTGAAATCGATTCGATAGTTTTCAAAAAATCACCTTTTTTCTTCATGAAAAAGTTCGATTCGGACCCCTCTAACTCGAGAACGGTTGCTCCGATATCGATGTTCGTGGTGCCAAAATGCTTCATTCACACTCTCTAGTAGTGCTGCAAAAGCAGTTGAAATCGATTCGATAGTTTTCAAAAAATCACCTTTTTTCTTCATGAAAAAGTTCGATTCGGACCCCTCTAACTCGAGAACGGTTGCTCCGATATCGATGTTCGTGGTGCCAAAATGCTTCATTCACACTCTCTAGTAGTGCTGCAAAACCAGTTGAAATCGATTCGATAGTTTTCAAAAAATCACCTTTTTTCTTCATGAAAAAGTTCGATTCGGACCCCTCTAACTCGAGAACGGTTGCTCCGATATCGATGTTCGTGGTGCCAAAATGCTTCATTCACACTCTCTAGTAGTGCTGCAAAAGCAGTTGAAATCGATTCGATAGTTTTCAAAAAATCACCTTTTTTCTTCATGAAAAAGTTCGATTCGGACCCCTCTAACTCGAGAACGGTTGCTCCGATATCGATGTTCGTGGTGCCAAAATGCTTCATTCACACTCTCTAGTAGTGCTGCAAAAGCAGTTGAAATCGATTCGATAGTTTTCAAAAAATCACCTTTTTTCATCACGAAAAAGTTCGATTCGGACCTCTCTAACTCGAGAACGGAAAGTCCGATATCGATGTTCTTGGTGCCAGAATGCTTAGTTTGCAATCCTGAATACGGATACAGTGTCAACTTAATCCTATGAGTTCAATCTCAGAAATTCACTTTTTTTTATGAAAAGATAGACTAAAAGTTGTCACGCATCTGGACTGGAAAATGCAAACTGAGCATTCTGGCACCAAGAACAACGATATCGGACTTTCCGTTCTCGAGTTAGAGAGGTCCGAATCGAACTTTTTCGTGATGAGAAAAGTTTATTTTTTGAAATCCCTCGAATCGATTTGAACTGGTTTTGCAGCACTACTAGAGAGTGTGAATGAAGCATTTTGGCACCACGAACATCGATATCGGAGCAACCGTTCTCGAGTTAGAGGGGTCCGAATCGAACTTTTTCATGAAGAAAAAAGGTGATTTTTTGAAAACTATCGAATCGATTTCAACTGGCTTTTGCAGCACTACTAGAGAGTGTGAATGAAGCATTTTGGCACCACGAACATCGATATCGGAGCAACCGTTCTCGAGTTAGAGGGGTCCGAATCGAACTTTTTCATGAAGAAAAAAGGTGATTTTTTGAAAACTATCGAATCGATTTCAACTGGTTTTGCAGCACTACTAGAGAGTGTGAATGAAGCATTTTGGCACCACGAACATCGATATCGGAGCAACCGTTCTCGAGTTAGAGGGGTCCGAATCGAACTTTTTCATGAAGAAAAAAGGTGATTTTTTGAAAACTATCGAATCGATTTCAACTGCTTTTGCAGCACTACTAGAGAGTGTGAATGAAGCATTTTGGCACCACGAACATCGATATCGGAGCAACCGTTCTCGAGTTAGAGGGGTCCGAATCGAACTTTTTCATGAAGAAAAAAGGTGATTTTTTGAAAACTATCGAATCGATTTCAACTGCTTTTGCAGCACTACTAGAGAGTGTGAATGAAGCATTTTGGCACCACGAACATCGATATCGGAGCAACCGTTCTCGAGTTAGAGGGGTCCGAATCGAACTTTTTCATGAAGAAAAAAGGTGATTTTTTGAAAACTATCGAATCGATTTCAACTGCTTTTGCAGCACTACTAGAGAGTGTGAATGAAGCATTTTGGCACCACGAACATCGATATCGGAGCAACCGTTCTCGAGTTAGAGGGGTCCGAATCGAACTTTTTCATGAAGAAAAAAGGTGATTTTTTGAAAACTATCGAATCGATTTCAACTGCTTTTGCAGCACTACTAGAGAGTGTGAATGAAGCATTTTGGCACCACGAACATCGATATCGGAGCAACCGTTCTCGAGTTAGAGGGGTCCGAATCGAACTTTTTCATGAAGAAAAAAGGTGATTTTTTGAAAACTATCGAATCGATTTCAACTGGTTTTGCAGCACTACTAGAGAGTGTGAATGAAGCATTTTGGCACCACGAACATCGATATCGGAGCAACCGTTCTCGAGTTAGAGGGGTCCGAATCGAACTTTTTCATGAAGAAAAAAGGTGATTTTTTGAAAACTATCGAATCGATTTCAACTGGTTTTGCAGCACTACTAGAGAGTGTGAATGAAGCATTTTGGCACCACGAACATCGATATCGGAGCAACCGTTCTCGAGTTAGAGGGGTCCGAATCGAACTTTTTCATGAAGAAAAAAGGTGATTTTTTGAAAACTATCGAATCGATTTCAACTGCTTTTGCAGCACTACTAGAGAGTGTGAATGAAGCATTTTGGCACCACGAACATCGATATCGGAGCAACCGTTCTCGAGTTAGAGGGGTCCGAATCGAACTTTTTCATGAAGAAAAAAGGTGATTTTTTGAAAACTATCGAATCGATTTCAACTGGTTTTGCAGCACTACTAGAGAGTGTGAATGAAGCATTTTGGCACCACGAACATCGATATCGGAGCAACCGTTCTCGAGTTAGAGGGGTCCGAATCGAACTTTTTCATGAAGAAAAAAGGTGATTTTTTGAAAACTATCGAATCGATTTCAACTGCTTTTGCAGCACTACTAGAGAGTGTGAATGAAGCATTTTGGCACCACGAACATCGATATCGGAGCAACCGTTCTCGAGTTAGTGGGGTCCGAATCGAACTTTTTCATGAAGAAAAAAGGTGATTTTTTGAAAACTATCGAATCGATTTCAACTGGTTTTGCAGCACTACTAGAGAGTGTGAATGAAGCATTTTGACACATAGGAGATTTAAAATCGGAGAATGTGCTCTTGTAAACCACATCTTATTCTGCACAAAATGTTGGATTCGAACCCCTCTAACTCCAGAACAAAACCTCCGATATCAATGTTCGTGGTGCCAAAATGCTTCATTCACACTCTCTAGTAGTGCTGCAAAAGCAGTTGAAATCGATTCGATAGTTTTCAAAAAATCACCTTTTTTCTTCATGAAAAAGTTCGATTCGGACCCCTCTAACTCGAGAACGGTTGCTCCGATATCGATGTTCGTGGTGCCAAAATGCTTCATTCACACTCTCTAGTAGTGCTGCAAAACCAGTTGAAATCGATTCGATAGTTTTCAAAAAATCACCTTTTTTCTTCATGAAAAAGTTCGATTCGGACCCCTCTAACTCGAGAATGGATGCTCCGATATCGATGTTCGTGGTGCCAAAATGCTTCATTCACACTCTCTAGTAGTGCTGCAAAAGCAGTTGAAATCGATTCGATAGTTTTCAAAAAATCACCTTTTTTCTTCATGAAAAAGTTCGATTCGGACCCCTCTAACTCGAGAACGGTTGCTCCGATATCGATGTTCGTGGTGCCAAAATGCTTCATTTACACTCTCTAGTAGTGCTGCAAAAGCAGTTGAAATCGATTCGATAGTTTTCAAAAAATCACCTTTTTTCTTCATGAAAAAGTTCGATTCGGACCCCTCTAACTCGAGAACGGTTGCTCCGATATCGATGTTCGTGGTGCCAAAATGCTTCATTCACACTCTCTAGTAGTGCTGCAAAACCAGTTGAAATCGATTCGATAGTTTTCAAAAAATCACCTTTTTTCTTCATGAAAAAGTTCGATTCGGACCCCTCTAACTCGAGAACGGTTGCTCCGATATCGATGTTCGTGGTGCCAAAATGCTTCATTCACACTCTCTAGTAGTGCTGCAAAACCAGTTGAAATCGATTCGATAGTTTTCAAAAAATCACCTTTTTTCTTCATGAAAAAGTTCGATTCGGACCCCTCTAACTCGAGAACGGTTGCTCCGATATCGATGTTCGTGGTGCCAAAATGCTTCATTCACACTCTCTAGTAGTGCTGCAAAAGCAGTTGAAATCGATTCGATAGTTTTCAAAAAATCACCTTTTTTCATCACGAAAAAGTTCGATTCGGACCTCTCTAACTCGAGAACGGAAAGTCCGATATCGATGTTCTTGGTGCCAGAATGCTTAGTTTGCAATCCTGAATACGGATACAGTGTCAACTTAATCCTATGAGTTCAATCTCAGAAATTCACTTATTTTTTATGAAAAGATAGACTAAAAGTTGTCACGCATCTGGACTGGAAAATGCAAACTGAGCATTCTGGCACCAAGAACAACGATATCGGACTTTCCGTTCTCGAGTTAGAGAGGTCCGAATCGAACTTTTTCGTGATGAGAAAAGTTTATTTTTTGAAATCCCTCGAATCGATTTGAACTGGTTTTGCAGCACTACTAGAGAGTGTGAATGAAGCATTTTGGCACCACGAACATCGATATCGGAGCAACCGTTCTCGAGTTAGAGGGGTCCGAATCGAACTTTTTCATGAAGAAAAAAGGTGATTTTTTGAAAACTATCGAATCGATTTCAACTGCTTTTGCAGCACTACTAGAGAGTGTGAATGAAGCATTTTGGCACCACGAACATCGATATCGGAGCAACCGTTCTCGAGTTAGAGGGGTCCGAATCGAACTTTTTCATGAAGAAAAAAGGTGATTTTTTGAAAACTATCGAATCGATTTCAACTGGTTTTGCAGCACTACTAGAGAGTGTGAATGAAGCATTTTGGCACCACGAACATCGATATCGGAGCAACCGTTCTCGAGTTAGAGGGGTCCGAATCGAACTTTTTCATGAAGAAAAAAGGTGATTTTTTGAAAACTATCGAATCGATTTCAACTGCTTTTGCAGCACTACTAGAGAGTGTGAATGAAGCATTTTGGCACCACGAACATCGATATCGGAGCAACCGTTCTCGAGTTAGAGGGGTCCGAATCGAACTTTTTCATGAAGAAAAAAGGTGATTTTTTGAAAACTATCGAATCGATTTCAACTGGTTTTGCAGCACTACTAGAGAGTGTGAATGAAGCATTTTGGCACCACGAACATCGATATCGGAGCAACCGTTCTCGAGTTAGAGGGGTCCGAATCGAACTTTTTCATGAAGAAAAAAGGTGATTTTTTGAAAACTATCGAATCGATTTCAACTGCTTTTGCAGCACTACTAGAGAGTGTGAATGAAGCATTTTGGCACCACGAACATCGATATCGGAGCAACCGTTCTCGAGTTAGAGGGGTCCGAATCGAACTTTTTCATGAAGAAAAAAGGTGATTTTTTGAAAACTATCGAATCGATTTCAACTGCTTTTGCAGCACTACTAGAGAGTGTGAATGAAGCATTTTGGCACCACGAACATCGATATCGGAGCAACCGTTCTCGAGTTAGAGGGGTCCGAATCGAACTTTTTCATGAAGAAAAAAGGTGATTTTTTGAAAACTATCGAATCGATTTCAACTGGTTTTGCAGCACTACTAGAGAGTGTGAATGAAGCATTTTGGCACCACGAACATCGATATCGGAGCAACCGTTCTCGAGTTAGAGGGGTCCGAATCGAACTTTTTCATGAAGAAAAAAGGTGATTTTTTGAAAACTATCGAATCGATTTCAACTGCTTTTGCAGCACTACTAGAGAGTGTGAATGAAGCATTTTGGCACCACGAACATCGATATCGGAGCAACCGTTCTCGAGTTAGAGGGGTCCGAATCGAACTTTTTCATGAAGAAAAAAGGTGATTTTTTGAAAACTATCGAATCGATTTCAACTGGTTTTGCAGCACTACTAGAGAGTGTGAATGAAGCATTTTGGCACCACGAACATCGATATCGGAGCAACCGTTCTCGAGTTAGAGGGGTCCGAATCGAACTTTTTCATGAAGAAAAAAGGTGATTTTTTGAAAACTATCGAATCGATTTCAACTGCTTTTGCAGCACTACTAGAGAGTGTGAATGAAGCATTTTGGCACCACGAACATCGATATCGGAGCAACCGTTCTCGAGTTAGAGGGGTCCGAATCGAACTTTTTCATGAAGAAAAAAGGTGATTTTTTGAAAACTATCGAATCGATTTCAACTGCTTTTGCAGCACTACTAGAGAGTGTGAATGAAGCATTTTGGCACCACGAACATCGATATCGGAGCAACCGTTCTCGAGTTAGAGGGGTCCGAATCGAACTTTTTCATGAAGAAAAAAGGTGATTTTTTGAAAACTATCGAATCGATTTCAACTGGTTTTGCAGCACTACTAGAGAGTGTGAATGAAGCATTTTGGCACCACGAACATCGATATCGGAGCAACCGTTCTCGAGTTAGAGGGGTCCGAATCGAACTTTTTCATGAAGAAAAAAGGTGATTTTTTGAAAACTATCGAATCGATTTCAACTGGTTTTGCAGCACTACTAGAGAGTGTGAATGAAGCATTTTGGCACCACGAACATCGATATCGGAGCAACCGTTCTCGAGTTAGAGGGGTCCGAATCGAACTTTTTCATGAAGAAAAAAGGTGATTTTTTGAAAACTATCGAATCGATTTCAACTGGTTTTGCAGCACTACTAGAGAGTGTGAATGAAGCATTTTGGCACCACGAACATCGATATCGGAGCAACCGTTCTCGAGTTAGAGGGGTCCGAATCGAACTTTTTCATGAAGAAAAAAGGTGATTTTTTGAAAACTATCGAATCGATTTCAACTGGTTTTGCAGCACTACTAGAGAGTGTGAATGAAGCATTTTGGCACCACGAACATCGATATCGGAGCAACCGTTCTCGAGTTAGAGGGGTCCGAATCGAACTTTTTCATGAAGAAAAAAGGTGATTTTTTGAAAACTATCGAATCGATTTCAACTGCTTTTGCAGCACTACTAGAGAGTGTGAATGAAGCATTTTGGCACCACGAACATCGATATCGGAGCAACCGTTCTCGAGTTAGAGGGGTCCGAATCGAACTTTTTCATGAAGAAAAAAGGTGATTTTTTGAAAACTATCGAATCGATTTCAACTGGTTTTGCAGCACTACTAGAGAGTGTGAATGAAGCATTTTGACACATAGAAGATTTAAAATCGAAGAATGTGCTCTTGTAAACCACATCTTATTCTGCACAAAATGTTGGATTCGAACCCCTCTAACTCCAGAACAAAACCTCCGATATCAATGTTCGTGGTGCCAAAATGCTTCATTCACACTCTCTAGTAGTGCTGCAAAAGCAGTTGAAATCGATTCGATAGTTTTCAAAAAATCACCTTTTTTCTTCATGAAAAAGTTCGATTCGGACCCCTCTAACTCGAGAACGGTTGCTCCGATATCGATGTTCGTGGTGCCAAAATGCTTCATTCACACTCTCTAGTAGTGCTGCAAAACCAGTTGAAATCGATTCGATAGTTTTCAAAAAATCACCTTTTTTCTTCATGAAAAAGTTCGATTCGGACCCCTCTAACTCGAGAATGGATGCTCCGATATCGATGTTCGTGGTGCCAAAATGCTTCATTCACACTCTCTAGTAGTGCTGCAAAAGCAGTTGAAATCGATTCGATAGTTTTCAAAAAATCACCTTTTTTCTTCATGAAAAAGTTCGATTCGGACCCCTCTAACTCGAGAACGGTTGCTCCGATATCGATGTTCGTGGTGCCAAAATGCTTCATTTACACTCTCTAGTAGTGCTGCAAAACCAGTTGAAATCGATTCGATAGTTTTCAAAAAATCACCTTTTTTCTTCATGAAAAAGTTCGATTCGGACCCCTCTAACTCGAGAACGGTTGCTCCGATATCGATGTTCGTGGTGCCAAAATGCTTCATTCACACTCTCTAGTAGTGCTGCAAAAGCAGTTGAAATCGATTCGATAGTTTTCAAAAAATCACCTTTTTTCTTCATGAAAAAGTTCGATTCGGACCCCTCTAACTCGAGAACGGTTGCTCCGATATCGATGTTCGTGGTGCCAAAATGCTTCATTCACACTCTCTAGTAGTGCTGCAAAAGCAGTTGAAATCGATTCGATAGTTTTCAAAAAATCACCTTTTTTCTTCATGAAAAAGTTCGATTCGGACCCCTCTAACTCGAGAACGGTTGCTCCGATATCGATGTTCGTGGTGCCAAAATGCTTCATTCACACTCTCTAGTAGTGCTGCAAAAGCAGTTGAAATCGATTCGATAGTTTTCAAAAAATCACCTTTTTTCATCACGAAAAAGTTCGATTCGGACCTCTCTAACTCGAGAACGGAAAGTCCGATATCGATGTTCTTGGTGCCAGAATGCTTAGTTTGCAATCCTGAATACGGATACAGTGTCAACTTAATCCTATGAGTTCAATCTCAGAAATTCACTATTTTTTATGAAAAGATAGACTAAAAGTTGTCACGCATCTGGACTGGAAAATGCAAACTGAGCATTCTGGCACCAAGAACAACGATATCGGACTTTCCGTTCTCGAGTTAGAGAGGTCCGAATCGAACTTTTTCGTGATGAGAAAAGTTTATTTTTTGAAATCCCTCGAATCGATTTGAACTGGTTTTGCAGCACTACTAGAGAGTGTGAATGAAGCATTTTGGCACCACGAACATCGATATCGGAGCAACCGTTCTCGAGTTAGAGGGGTCCGAATCGAACTTTTTCATGAAGAAAAAAGGTGATTTTTTGAAAACTATCGAATCGATTTCAACTGCTTTTGCAGCACTACTAGAGAGTGTGAATGAAGCATTTTGGCACCACGAACATCGATATCGGAGCAACCGTTCTCGAGTTAGAGGGGTCCGAATCGAACTTTTTCATGAAGAAAAAAGGTGATTTTTTGAAAACTATCGAATCGATTTCAACTGGTTTTGCAGCACTACTAGAGAGTGTGAATGAAGCATTTTGGCACCACGAACATCGATATCGGAGCAACCGTTCTCGAGTTAGAGGGGTCCGAATCGAACTTTTTCATGAAGAAAAAAGGTGATTTTTTGAAAACTATCGAATCGATTTCAACTGCTTTTGCAGCACTACTAGAGAGTGTGAATGAAGCATTTTGGCACCACGAACATCGATATCGGAGCAACCGTTCTCGAGTTAGAGGGGTCCGAATCGAACTTTTTCATGAAGAAAAAAGGTGATTTTTTGAAAACTATCGAATCGATTTCAACTGGTTTTGCAGCACTACTAGAGAGTGTGAATGAAGCATTTTGGCACCACGAACATCGATATCGGAGCAACCGTTCTCGAGTTAGAGGGGTCCGAATCGAACTTTTTCATGAAGAAAAAAGGTGATTTTTTGAAAACTATCGAATCGATTTCAACTGCTTTTGCAGCACTACTAGAGAGTGTGAATGAAGCATTTTGGCACCACGAACATCGATATCGGAGCAACCGTTCTCGAGTTAGAGGGGTCCGAATCGAACTTTTTCATGAAGAAAAAAGGTGATTTTTTGAAAACTATCGAATCGATTTCAACTGCTTTTGCAGCACTACTAGAGAGTGTGAATGAAGCATTTTGGCACCACGAACATCGATATCGGAGCAACCGTTCTCGAGTTAGAGGGGTCCGAATCGAACTTTTTCATGAAGAAAAAAGGTGATTTTTTGAAAACTATCGAATCGATTTCAACTGGTTTTGCAGCACTACTAGAGAGTGTGAATGAAGCATTTTGGCACCACGAACATCGATATCGGAGCAACCGTTCTCGAGTTAGAGGGGTCCGAATCGAACTTTTTCATGAAGAAAAAAGGTGATTTTTTGAAAACTATCGAATCGATTTCAACTGGTTTTGCAGCACTACTAGAGAGTGTGAATGAAGCATTTTGGCACCACGAACATCGATATCGGAGCAACCGTTCTCGAGTTAGAGGGGTCCGAATCGAACTTTTTCATGAAGAAAAAAGGTGATTTTTTGAAAACTATCGAATCGATTTCAACTGGTTTTGCAGCACTACTAGAGAGTGTGAATGAAGCATTTTGGCACCACGAACATCGATATCGGAGCAACCGTTCTCGAGTTAGAGGGGTCCGAATCGAACTTTTTCATGAAGAAAAAAGGTGATTTTTTGAAAACTATCGAATCGATTTCAACTGGTTTTGCAGCACTACTAGAGAGTGTGAATGAAGCATTTTGGCACCACGAACATCGATATCGGAGCAACCGTTCTCGAGTTAGAGGGGTCCGAATCGAACTTTTTCATGAAGAAAAAAGGTGATTTTTTGAAAACTATCGAATCGATTTCAACTGCTTTTGCAGCACTACTAGAGAGTGTGAATGAAGCATTTTGGCACCACGAACATCGATATCGGAGCAACCGTTCTCGAGTTAGTGGGGTCCGAATCGAACTTTTTCATGAAGAAAAAAGGTGATTTTTTGAAAACTATCGAATCGATTTCAACTGGTTTTGCAGCACTACTAGAGAGTGTGAATGAAGCATTTTGACACATAGAAGATTTAAAATCGGAGAATGTGCTCTTGTAAACCACATCTTATTCTGCACAAAATGTTGGATTCGAACCCCTCTAACTCCAGAACAAAACCTCCGATATCAATGTTCGTGGTGCCAAAATGCTTCATTCACACTCTCTAGTAGTGCTGCAAAACCAGTTGAAATCGATTCGATAGTTTTCAAAAAATCACCTTTTTTCTTCATGAAAAAGTTCGATTCGGACCCCTCTAACTCGAGAACGGTTGCTCCGATATCGATGTTCGTGGTGCCAAAATGCTTCATTCACACTCTCTAGTAGTGCTGCAAAACCAGTTGAAATCGATTCGATAGTTTTCAAAAAATCACCTTTTTTCTTCATGAAAAAGTTCGATTCGGACCCCTCTAACTCGAGAACGGTTGCTCCGATATCGATGTTCGTGGTGCCAAAATGCTTCATTCACACTCTCTAGTAGTGCTGCAAAACCAGTTGAAATCGATTCGATAGTTTTCAAAAAATCACCTTTTTTCTTCATGAAAAAGTTCGATTCGGACCCCTCTAACTCGAGAACGGTTGCTCCGATATCGATGTTCGTGGTGCCAAAATGCTTCATTCACACTCTCTAGTAGTGCTGCAAAACCAGTTGAAATCGATTCGATAGTTTTCAAAAAATCACCTTTTTTCTTCATGAAAAAGTTCGATTCGGACCCCTCTAACTCGAGAATGGATGCTCCGATATCGATGTTCGTGGTGCCAAAATGCTTCATTCACACTCTCTAGTAGTGCTGCAAAAGCAGTTGAAATCGATTCGATAGTTTTCAAAAAATCACCTTTTTTCTTCATGAAAAAGTTCGATTCGGACCCCTCTAACTCGAGAACGGTTGCTCCGATATCGATGTTCGTGGTGCCAAAATGCTTCATTCACACTCTCTAGTAGTGCTGCAAAAGCAGTTGAAATCGATTCGATAGTTTTCAAAAAATCACCTTTTTTCTTCATGAAAAAGTTCGATTCGGACCCCTCTAACTCGAGAACGGTTGCTCCGATATCGATGTTCGTGGTGCCAAAATGCTTCATTCACACTCTCTAGTAGTGCTGCAAAAGCAGTTGAAATCGATTCGATAGTTTTCAAAAAATCACCTTTTTTCTTCATGAAAAAGTTCGATTCGGACCCCTCTAACTCGAGAACGGTTGCTCCGATATCGATGTTCGTGGTGCCAAAATGCTTCATTCACACTCTCTAGTAGTGCTGCAAAAGCAGTTGAAATCGATTCGATAGTTTTCAAAAAATCACCTTTTTTCTTCATGAAAAAGTTCGATTCGGACCCCTCTAACTCGAGAACGGTTGCTCCGATATCGATGTTCGTGGTGCCAAAATGCTTCATTCACACTCTCTAGTAGTGCTGCAAAACCAGTTGAAATCGATTCGATAGTTTTCAAAAAATCACCTTTTTTCTTCATGAAAAAGTTCGATTCGGACCCCACTAACTCGAGAACGGTTGCTCCGATATCGATGTTCGTGGTGCCAAAATGCTTCATTCACACTCTCTAGTAGTGCTGCAAAAGCAGTTGAAATCGATTCGATAGTTTTCAAAAAATCACCTTTTTTCTTCATGAAAAAGTTCGATTCGGACCCCTCTAACTCGAGAACGGTTGCTCCGATATCGATGTTCGTGGTGCCAAAATGCTTCATTCACACTCTCTAGTAGTGCTGCAAAAGCAGTTGAAATCGATTCGATAGTTTTCAAAAAATCACCTTTTTTCATCACGAAAAAGTTCGATTCGGACCTCTCTAACTCGAGAACGGAAAGTCCGATATCGATGTTCTTGGTGCCAGAATGCTTAGTTTGCAATCCTGAATACGGATACAGTGTCAACTTAATCCTATGAGTTCAATCTCAGAAATTCACTATTTTTTATGAAAAGATAGACTAAAAGTTGTCACGCATCTGGACTGGAAAATGCAAACTGAGCATTCTGGCACCAAGAACAACGATATCGGACTTTCCGTTCTCGAGTTAGAGAGGTCCGAATCGAACTTTTTCGTGATGAGAAAAGTTTATTTTTTGAAATCCCTCGAATCGATTTGAACTGGTTTTGCAGCACTACTAGAG
>JBBEEM010000123.1:0-20466 GCA_037305995.1 Sclerodermus sp. 'alternatusi'
TATATATATATATATCTAATGTACGTATTTAGAAAACACGCTGGTGCCGAACTTACATCAATTTCTGCAGAGGAAATTGATAGTAAAAAGTTCGGCTAAAAAGCAGTGTTAGTAATTTTTATTTAATTTTTTTACATGTTTCTAGTCTCCTCCGAATAACACGTTATCCATGACTACTTCACACTAGTGAGAGGAACATGATGAACGTGAATTCGCGATCAGTTGTTTAAATAATACACTGATTGTGGGTGGGGGAGACAGAACAAAACATATATATATATATATATATATTATATATATATATTATATATATTATAAACATACATATATATATATATTCATTGTACACACACCACACATATATACATTTATATATATATATTAATATATATATAGTGTGTGTGTGTATACGTAATGTATAACATTATTTTTTTCAAGCATAGCTCAGAGACAAGGTCGGCGCTATAGGCGAAATATATATATAGCCGCCTCATAAGACGGTAGCTATGCTTGAGAGGGATTTAGGGGGGGGGTGGCTGCTGAGTGGGGACCGCTACAGCCTCACTCAGCATGTATTTAAATTTAATTTTATTTATAGGCACGGTGGCGCTAGGCACTGAGTTTAGCTCAGACACGAACCAAGCCAGTGCCCGCCACTGAAATTTTTTTTCGGGTAAGGATGCTCTTAATATTCTTAATACAAGTATAACAATAAACAAAATTAATTGCATTTTAATAAAAAAATATATTTATTTAAAAATTGTAGTTACTACAAAAAAATAGCTTTATTTTGCTTATTCTGTTAAAAAGTATTGAAATCATATATAGAATAAAGCCAGTATGTAATATTTTTTTATTTATTTTATAGTTTCTTAATGTATGCTGATTTCTTTTATATAAAGTTTATAAACAAACAATATGCATCATATATAGAGATAGTTTATAAACAAAAATATGCATCAAATATAGTTTATAAACAATATGCATCAAATATAATTATAAACAATATGCATCAAATATAGACAGTTTATAAACAATATGCATCTATATAGATAGTTTATAACAATATGCATAAAATATAGATAGTTTATAAACAATATGCATAAAAGTTTTTTACAGATAGTTTATAAACAATTTTACAAAAATTTGTTTATACAAAACTTGGCGAGCCTCCATGCTTTTTTAAATAACATTTGATTTTAAAATATATCTTATATAATACATTGTACCTACAATATTAAAATATATATAAGAAATGATGCATTATCAACAATGTAATGTCTTTGCCTGATGACGTTTCTAGTCCTGTTAAAATCCAACAGCATCGATGAATATTTTTATGAATAATATGCGTTTAATACTATTATCGAATAGCAGCTACGAATTCCTGCCGAGATATTTTCAACAACAACAATTTTCAATTATTGTCATGTAGGAGCTACGAATTCATTCTGACTAATTTTCAATTCTGGTCATGTAACTGCTACGCATTATGTCACTGAATTTTATAATATTATTTTCCTGTAGCAGCTACGAATACATGTCAGCGAATTTTATGTATATTTGTCATATAGCAGCTACGATTCCTGCCAAGATATTTTCAACAATTTTCAATTATTGTCATGTAACAGCTACGAATTCATGCTGACGAATGTGATTTTCCATTCTTGTCATGTAACTGCTACGCATTTCTATTAATGAATTTTCTCTTATTTTCCTATAGCAGTTATGAATCATTGTCGGCAAATTTTTATTCTTGTTTTTTGTCATGTAACTATACGAATTTATGTCGACTATTTTCTCTTATTTTCATGTAGCTCCTACGAATTTCTGTCAATGAATTTTTTCTTCTTTAATGTAGTAATTACAAATCCTTGTCGACGAGTTTTTTAATCTTATCCTGTAGCTGCTACGAATACTTATCGACAAATTTTATGTTCATATGTTCTTATCCTATAATAACTAGGAATTTATGCCAACAAATTTTATCTTATTTTCCTGTAACAAGTACGAATGTATATCGACACATTTTATGATGTTTTCATGTAGCAATTATGAATTTATAATAATTTTCTACATATTATAAAGAGTGTGAAATTTTGAAATAACATGTTGATTGTGTGTCATTTAAAAAAGGATGGAGGCTCGCCAAGTTTTGTATAAAAAAATTTTTGTAAAATTGTTTATAAACTATCTGTAAAAACTTTTATGCATATTGTTTATAAACTATCTATATTTTATGCATATTGTTTATAAACTATCTAAATATGATGCATATTGTTTATAAACTGTCTATATTTGATGCATATTGTTTATAATTATATTTGATGCATATTGTTTATAAACTATATTTGATGCATATTTTGTTATAAACTATCTCTATATATGATGCATATTGTTTGTTTTATAAACTTTATATAAAGAAATCAGCATACATTAAGAAACTATAAAATAAATAAAAAAATATTACATACTTGGCTTTATTCTATATATGATTTCAATACTTTTTAACAGAATAAGCAAAATAAAGCTATTTTTTTGTAGTAACTACAATTTTTAAATAAATATATTTTTTTTATTAAAATGCAATTAATTTTGTTTATTGTTATACCTTGTATTAAGAATATTAAGAGTATTCATTAAATATATAAGTGTATAAATAATATATATATATTTTTTTGGACATAAAGGGTTTTTTGAATAAGGGGGGTTTTTGGAAGGGGATAACTACTTGGCGTATTTTTTTTACATCGGATGTTTTTTAGTGTGGATTTCACTCATTTTTGTAAGTTTAGACAACATAAAATAAATATTTGGCAACAATATAATAAAGGTATATACATCTAACTTACGTGTAAATTTAAAAATTGATGCATTGTTTAATTAATCATTGATTGATTAATTATTCACTTTGTAGAAATAATAAGTAAACGTCTTTGGCTCCTCTGGGCCCATTGCTTCTTTTGAACAAGAGTATCATTAACTTGAAGCCATGATTTTTTGTTCTTTTCCTCAAATATGAAGTATAATGTCCTGCCTCTACTGATCCACATGATGCAAGATAGCACTTTGAACAGTATAATTATTACCTGCAATACGTAGCTTAGTAGTTGTATTGCTTTGATACTGTTATTCGTTATTTTCGATACTACACCGTTTTCGACAGAAAACAAGAGCAATTGTATTATCAAATATTGTCCAGCCCTGTAATGTCTGTCTTTTCAGTTCGTGTATTCAATCCACAACTGACGCAAGCTTCTTCAATATCATGCCATTTTGCAAAAGCTGTTCAATAAGTGATTGCAATTCAGTAGATTTTCCTCTTTATCGCGGGGAAGTGGAACCGAAAGGATACTGTTCCTTTGTTCAGTAATTGTAGTGTAATTGCACGATCGGCAATGAACCGTAAATGTTAATTGATGTTGGAAAATATTTTGAATATCTTCTGAATTACCCCTCTCACCCCTTCATACCAATATCCTTCCTTGCAAGTCTCCCCTTCTCTCTCTCTCTCTCTCTCTCTCTCTCTCAATGACACACCACCTCGTCGTCGTCGTCGTCGTCATCGTTTTGACCTCAACGACAATTATCCCTGTTGTTATCATGAAAACCATCTCACCGTCGGCCGCATCGATAATTAAGCTGCTGCTGCTGCTGCTGCTGCTGCTGCTGCTGCTGCTGCTTGCTGCTGCTGCTGCTGCTGCTGCTGCTGCTGCTGCTGCTGCTGCTGCTGCTGCTGTGTTTCCAATTATATTTAATTATCTTTTTCTGCATTTATCTAAACCGCTCAAGGCCCCCCCTTGCATCTCTCTATGTAATTGCTCCATAAAATACCGCATGCATAACCACACCGCTCGCTGATAAGAAACATTTTTACAGGTTTAAACTTGCATTTTTTTCCCTCTCGCTTACCGCAACGAGAGATGATAAACAAATCATTTTACAAGTTTAAACTTATTTTTTGTATTATCCGGTCAATTCATAACAAATATACTTTCTTAATTGTCTGTACTTCATTTTTAAAACCGCAAAAGGAATCCAGCGAAAATTAGACCGTTATCAACGACCTTCAGACTTCCGCTTAATTAGTGCTTATCTTAACCACAAGGACGTTGACCTCATTGTTTACTACAACACCCCCCCTCTCGCGGAACTTACCTCACCCCCCCGCGCCTAGCATCGTACGACACGCATAGCCCCCCCTACTGATAATTCTTACCCTCATCTTCTACAAGTTGATTAACAGTCCTTAATGCTAAGAATGGAGAACAGGACAATCCATACGTCACGGTTGTGAGCTTATAACTGATTAAATTCCCTTTTTCATTTTTCCATAAAATTCGTTGCCAGTCGCAATCAAGTGGATTCGACTTTATTTGTCTGTACATTTGTCTAATGTCCGAAACTAAAACAAATAAGAATTGACGGAACCAAATCAGCACATCGAAAATATCAGTCTGTAATTTTGGCCCAATATGTAATATGTCGTTAAGGGATAAACCGTTAGAAGATTTAGCTGCTCCATTAAACACAACCCTTAACTTGGTAGTTAAACTGTTAGGACGAAACACTCCATGATGTGGAATGTAATAACAAGGAGATCGGTCTTCCTCGATATTTCGAATGATAGTCATGTGATTCGCCTCTTGATAATCCTTCAAAAAAGATTGATACAGTTGGAAATATTCCTGATCTCGACCAAATTTAGAAAATAAATGATTCAAACATTTTTCAGCTTGATATTTCGATACGCCTAAATTTGTCGGAGATATCCTAAAAGGAAGACGGACTATATAACGCCCTTGTTCATCTCGTTGATGAGTGGATTTATAATGGTCTTCACAATATTTCTCGTCTGGAGAAAAAACAGTTTTAGTTTCATTAGCGATTTCTTCCAGAGACCAAAATCTTTCAAGCAAATCCTGGAGTTGATGATCAACAGTTACATGACAGGAACTCATAACATTGGAATCTGGAACTCGTCCGGGAAATAATCCATCCAAAAATGGTTCTTTGAGCAATAGGTTGATCAGATGCACCCTTCTTAAACCCGTCGGTCATTATCTCTCCATAGAAATCCAATACGATTAAAAGATCAATACGACCTGTTTTGTCAAAATCGGGATCAGCCAATTGCAGCCCGTTGAAATGCGACAATGACGCAAGTGAAAGCCCTGTTGAACGCATTCGTTGCGTAACTCTAGGCAATATATGCGCGGTTATTATGCATTTTTGGGTAGATTTAAAATATGGGTAGAGAGTTAAAGACGTGATTCCTCGAGACTTTCCAGCCCGGATGCCACCAATGCCACACAACTGAACGGATGAGGGGGTTCTACCCAAACCCGCAATGATTGCACAAGACGTTCTGAGATAACAGAAGTCTGAGATCCTGAATAAATTTAAAGCACGTGCATAAATTATCGACCCTTGATCGTGATTAATTTTACTTTTGCGGTGGCCATCACTATAATAGGGGAAGATATCGTTTGACCGATGTTTAAAAGAGGTAACGATATTATCATTCTGAGAAGGTTTAACAGACTCCACTTCAGAAATTCCAATATGTAATGAGGAATTGTGTTTTTTCCCGCATTTATTACAGCGTCTTGTGGAACGACACTGAGAAACCATATGTCGACCAAGACAATTAAAACACAATTTATGATCAGTAACCGTTTTTCGTTTCTGATCTACAGAAAGGTTCTGATACCTGGGAAAATTTGACAATGTAATGATTTTCTTTACATAAAATGCAGTTTGGATTATAAGACGTAGACGAAGAAGTATCAGCTTGCAGAACCCGCATCGGTTTGAAGTCGAACCAGAAAAAAACCGGGGATTCAACGCATTTTCAAACGCCTGCAAAGATACCAGACGAGTGGTAATAAACTCAATGATTTTTTTCCAAGTGGGAGGATCCTTGCTGGATCCAAGACAATGTTCCCACGCACGAACAGAAGCAGGATCGAACTTTTGAACGGTTACATAAACCAAGAAATCATCCCCAAAATGAAACAGGTCGGTGTAAAATCTCAAAGGTACGATATATCTGCATGATATTAGTATAAAGGTGTTCAAGTTTGGAGGCTGAATCTTTAGTCATTCGTTTTAATGATAGAAGAGAATGAAAAGCGGCATTAACTAAAAGACGTTTGTTTTCGTAGAAAGAAATTAATAAATCCCATGCTGGCTGAAAACTTTCTTCAGTAAGAGGGGTATTTTTCAATAAATGAGATGCTGAACCAACCAAACTCAACTTCAGGTATTGCAATTTTTCAACAAATGACAATGAACTATTCGATAAAACCAATGAGTCAAACATATTCTTGAAAGACAACCATTCGGAAGGATTACCGTTGAACTTCGGTAAATCAATACGCGGAAGTCGCGATAAATGTTGCACTACCAATTGATTCGACGCTTGAGAATTTAATGAAACTGATGATAACCGTTGCAACTCATGATCTATTTTATCTCTAATTTCGTGGAATTTTTCTAAAGTTTCAAGATATGTTTCATTCGTTTGAGGAAACAAGTTCTGACTGAAATATGAATGATCTCTGACTATATCTTGATCGCGAGATGATAAACGACGAATTGACAGGGAAATTGCTTCGTCATTTAATTTATATTTTTCCCAATCTTCTTCCAATGCATTTAACCGAGTTTTAATACGATGAATAGTAATTCGATCAGATCCTACATCCAGAAGATTTGGATATGCAGACATAATAAGGTTCGACAACTGAATTTGCTGGTCCAGTCTATGTTCCACGTCACTACGAGGCATTATGATGAAAAATCCCTTCCCCAGATCCGGCTCGAAGGACCAAAAATGTTAAATAAAACAAACCAAGAAGAAATGCCGGTTCAGGTGAAGGAACAAATCATCACAACAATATGGTAATTGAACAATATATTTAAGAAAAATAAAAGAGATTAAGATATAACATTACAAAAGATAAATAAATAAATCAAAATAAATTTGCGATTTGATAATTTAACCTTGCGCAATATTGCGCAATTAAATGGGAACCCCTCCGGTTCCAACCAATGGGATTGTTCTCCAGAAACTTCCGTGCCGCTAGATTGTCTATAGATAATTCTCCATAATTCATAATGATTTTAAATCCGTTCTGATGCGATCGGATACCTTTAGTCAAATTATAACCTTTAAATTTACCCTGCTGTGGGTGAATAAAATTCTGTGACGAATTTTCCCTCAATAACTATGTGGCTGAATTAAGTAGAAAACTTTGATAAGTTTTCACTCCTTGTATCTTATGTTTTATTCGTACTGATGCGTACGCGAATCAAATCCAATGGAGAACAACCAACATTTAACCCCACACATTTCAGACATTCAGAAATAAGACTTGCAAACCAAGAACCACGGTTTATTAAGAATCCGCAAAGAAATTGCTTGCCGCAAAAACCCCCTACTAGTTCACTGCTTCGGGAACAAAGAATCGCGGGTCGAACAATACGCCCTCTTTAGGCCAAAATAACGCACCGGAGTGACGACACCGGACAAATTAACGAATCCTAAACACATTCTGAAGACTAATACAGGGCTAACTCTGAAAAATATCAATTTTCTCCAATCTTTGGGATATACGGTGAAAAGACCGTTGAAATAAAAGAAATGGATCCGCTAAATATCACTGGAAAACCAATGTCTGACGATCGTATAACTAAATTTGAGATGCATGCGTATAATCCGTATGCAAATACATCGCTGGAGAACAATGATGAGATACGCATACCGATACAGCAGCAGGATCTGGTTACACTGCCCTCTGAGAGTTATCTCTACATTGGGGGAAAATTGGTGGAAGGTGTAAAAGCTGACGATAATCCTGTCACGGTCAAGCTAGACAACAATTGTGTTGCATACATGTTCAATGAGATCCGTTACGAGCTGAACGGTATCGAGATTGACCGATGTAAGAATGTAGGTGTAACTACTAGTATCAAGAATTTGGCGACGTTGACCAGCGGGGGAGAGTGCTGCTCTGAGGAATGCTGGTTGGAGTCTAAATGGCTATGATTTGACATTGAATAAAAACAACTTTAGCTTCAGCGTGCCGCTGCGAATGCTGCTGGGATTTTGCGAAGACTACAAGCGTGTGGTAGTAAATGCTCGACATGAACTTGTGCTAACACGTGCGCGCGATGATATTGCACTGATAACCGAGAGTGGTAATGTTAACAAATCAAGGGTTCAACTGGGCAGGATACAGTGGCGAATGCCTCATCTCACCCTAAATGATATGACAAAATTACAATTTTTACGCTATATCGAGAAAGGGAATATGATTAGCGTTGCTTTTCGCACTTGGGACCTGTACGAGTATCCGCTACTGCCTACCGCGATGAAGCATGTTTGGACGGTGAAGGCTGCGACGCAACTTGAGAAGCCTCGATACGTGATACTGGCGCTGAGGACCAACAAAAGAGCTAGCACTCGCGATAGAGTGTCTGTCAGTTTCGATAATTGTTATCTATCGGATGTCAAACTTTACCTAAATTCGGAATCATCCCCCTTTACGATCGATTGAATTTGAACTTTGAAGAATTGCGCTATTCTACCCTGTACGATATGTACTTAAACTTTATAAGGTCTTACTATGCAGGCAGGAAAGCTGCACCCATGCTAAGTCTACAGGATTTCGCAATTATTGGCCCAATCATGCCGATCGATTGCTCGCATCAAAACGATAGTATAAAAAGCGGTACGGTTGACATCCGAATTGAGATGGAATGCATGCAAAATATACCCCATAATCCCACAGCGTACTGCTTAATTATACATGATCGAGTTACTGAATATAACCCCCTTAATAGCATAGTTAGGAAATTAACTTAATGTATATAATAATTGAATAAAAAATTTTTTTTCCCCCACATCAAACTGATCTCTTATTATTAAATGTATACCATTCCCGCTTACACGTTACATTTTAAGCAGATATATAATCTATTTCTGACAATAAGGGGGGGGGAGAAGCTTCAGAGGAAAAAGTGCAACTATGCAAAATATACTTTCAAGATTTTTTTAAGTGGGAGATGTGCTCTCTATAAAAACATTTGCAAATTTAATTCTCCTTAAAAGCGGTATTATCATCTGTATCAAGTGTCAAATATTAAGTGTGTACTCAAAAGGAAGAAACTGGTGAAAAAAATGGTGATTAAAAAAGTGGTCAAGAAATCAGACTTGTGGTGTAATGAATTAGTGTTAATGTGATAAAGATCTTTTTTTATTCAATTGTTGCAGGCTGCAAATGATGAAAACGTTGATGAAATGTCGGAGGAGTTTATGGTAAGATTTTTTTTGTTTTTTTATTTTTCCCTAAATAATATTTTTTGTGTATTAGAATTGGCAGGAATTGATTGGTGCTAGGGCATCCATCGATGCCTATGTTAATGCTGCCCCCGATGAGGATGATGCGCGACGCCGTCGCCGTTGCTTCATTGTCGTGGATTTCTTCAGGGAATTCCGTGAAGAAATCCGCGAATATGTTAGTTTTAACCATGAACAACGGCTACGGCGACAGCAGCACCATGAAAGTGATGACGAGGAGATGTCAGAGGAATTTGAGGTAAGATTCTCTCTCTCTCTCTCTTCTTATCCAAAATAATTTCAATATATATATTTTTTTTATTAGTTCTGGCGGACGATAGTGGACGTTAGGACGTCCTCTATTTCCTATGTTGCTGCTGCTGCCCCTGATGGTGATGAGGCGCAGCGCCATCGTCGACGCATCTTCAGTATAGATTGTTTCCCGGGAAATTCCGTGAAGATATGTACGGTTTTTTAAATTTTATCCAGGAGCACCGGCGATGGCGACAACAACATCCGCAGCAGCAACAGCAGGAACAGCAACAGTACATGTGGGGGGCCCGAGGAGTAGTTTATTAATTATAAATGAATAAATATTTTTTTATTAAAGCATATATGTTTCTTTATTTCTCCAAGCTGTCTCTTTGCAGAGAATGTATTCTACACTGTGAATGCTATCCCAAAATTAGTAACATGATAGGAAGTAGAATTTGTTGTCTTGAGATTACAGTTTAGGTTTGCTAGTTAGTTAGTCTTTGATGCATCTCAGTATAAATCTGTCAGTTACATTGGATAGCCCATGGTGCAATTAAATGCAGTAATTTTTTTTTTTTTTTTTTTTTTTTTTTTTATTCTTATTCTTTTTATTATTCTTCTTACTTTTAAATTTTATTTAATTTGTTAGAATCTCGAACCTTCGGGAAACAAACTATTTTGCAAGCAGGAGGAGGAGGAACAAGATCTAATGATGGAACTGGCAGATGTAGAACTGGTGGATGGGGGGGAGGAGGAGGAGGGGGTATTCGCCCCCATCGTGGAAGACATCCTCGAGACACTGGAGGAGCTCCTCCAGGATGAGGAATTTTTAATGGGGGTTTGTCGGAAGCGATGGGGGGTGGGGGAGGAGGAAGAGGATGGGGAAGAGGAGGAGGAGAGGGTGGAGGAGGAGGATGAAAAAAAAAAAAACCCTTTTTTTAATATATATATATTTCTTTTTATTTAATAAAATCCTAATCCTAATCATAATTTCTTTTCACATCTACATCGATGTGTCTGACTGCACACTTGGCCTTTCGGTGGTAGTCATCATTAATGTCTCTCTCTCTTTGGTTGCGACTGCACGACCGACAAAATATCGTTGTCGGCTGTGTATTTGCTCGACCAACAAAATACAGAGAAACCTATGAATAATATTACATATACGATTAGTATTTCACAAATCTGATAGTTTATAATAAAAAAAATTAAGATTTTCCATACTTACAAATGAGTGTATGTCCTGATGATGATGATGATGTTTGAACCCAAACCATGTGTATGTGTCATCTTTTACAGCTGCTTGACCACCATGAGAAATATCATTTCGGGACGGGCTTTACACATCACCTCCTCGAATTTATTTGTGTATACCGCTGCATTATCACTCTGCATAGGTATATATTCGCATCTTTTGTAGCTGCTAGGTCAACACAAATACTTGTGGTGGTGGTGGTGGTGGTGGCGGTACTTGTCTGTTATTTTACATGGCATTTCTTCTTCTTCTTCTTTTGAAACGCTCTCCTCCTCAGTCCGCTATCGTGAGACAGTGCACTCCTACCGTGCACCATTTTAAAAAGCCAGATGATTTTTCACGATTGACTTGATGTATATGACTTACCAAGATTATTCCAAGAATTACATATGCCGAGGATGAGGGTTAATGATGATGATGATGCTGTTGTGCGAGGTGACGTTGACTTGTCAACATTATTAGGTTATATTGACCATGAAATCTTTGAAATTGATTTTCATGATGATGATGATAATGGTAGTACATACATACCCCATAAACACACACTTCCACTATCGCTCTTTCTCTCTCTCTTCCTCTCTCTCTATCAGCCTCAGTCTCACTACAGTAACCAGCAGATTCATCACTATCATTATCATCATCATCTTGAAAATCATCATTTTGAAAATCATCATCTTCAAAATCAATTTCATGGTCAATATGACCGATTAATCTTTCAAAGTCTACATCATCACCTCGCACAATAACATCTTCACCATCATCCCAGCTCTCCTCCTCCTCCACAGCATATGCAATATCGTGGACTAATCTTGGTAGATCATCATCACCCAGCCAATCGGTGAAATCATCTGGTCCTTTCATGGTTGCACGGTAGTAGCGTACTGCCTCGCGATAGCGGTCCGCATTTTCAACGGCTTTTATCGGCTTGAACATTTCTTTCTGAAAAATTAAAAAATTATTTTTAAAAAATGATAAAAGTAATTAATATAATAATAAATGATTTACAAAACCATATATATTTAAGTAAATACTTACTAAAAATTTAATTGTATCCTTCATTATAATGCTGCTGCTGTGAACTGATTACACTGAATGTTAACTTGCTAATGAGGCTACCTCTGACTCTCAGAGAGGATCGGAACAGTATGCAAACTGCATACTTCTTTTTTTCTGAAATTGATATGACTATGGGCTACACATCTTCAAAAAACAGGGTGAGGCTACCTCTGACTCTCATATGGGAGATTGAACAGTATGCAAACTGCTTATTTCTGTTTTTCTGAAATTGATAGTGTGTTATACAGCTATACATTTTTTGGGAAAAACTTGACCATGTATCACGTGCTCATGTATGAATCATGATATGTTACCCGCAAAGTTGGGAAAAAATATAAAAACATTATTTCCTTTCTATTAATCTTTATTATTCACTTTTCATTATAAATTCAATTCCTCGATATTGTCCACCCTCTTCTATCTTCACATATATACATCCTTCATTTATCTTATCAACTAAATTATTATAATATTCCTTATTGTCTAGAATTTTACTAAATCTAGGCGGTAGGAAGAATGAGAAATTATCACTATCTATAATTATTTTCTTGCCAAACTTGGTATTGGCCTCCCCCATTTTTATTACTTTAAAATTGACATTGATTTCAATATCGCTTAATTTTATAAGTGGTAAAAATGTATTTATTTTTCCACAATTATTGATCAGTGAGAGATCCATCTGAAAATATTTTAAATAATAATAATTTGACTTATAAATTGTTAAATAAATTTATTATAATAGCAAATATTACCTTTTTTAAAATTTCACAGTTCTTGGCTAGTGTTTGATGAAATAAAAAAGTCACTTCACTTTTTTTTTTGTGACAGTTTAATATGCCTTAAAAACACGCGAATTAGAGTCTCCCGCGGCTGGGGGAAGCCCAGGAAAACAAATCGCGGTACAAAATAATTTCCCCGACCGACTCGGAGAGGTGTGAGACCGCCGGGTGGGATTCTTTAGGGAACGCGGATGACCTGGAAAAACTGATACGCAAGAACGACTGTAAATAATAATTTATTACAATAATGCGGCCGATTCCGCTCGCAAATCTACAATCTATGTACAACTTTCCCCAATCGAATCGGGAGCCCCCCGCTCGCTCGTCGCACGCGTTCTTGCTAGCCGGGACACTCGCGAATCCGCAAGGAAACGGGAATTCTCTGTCCGCTGACAGAGATCACCCGGTCCTTCAGGAGGAGACTGTCCAACCCAAAGGCCGGATACCCCGATATACCGGTGCGCCCTGGAACAGTCCCTAATGACGTTCCGGCGCAGCAAGGTGGCTAACCTACGCGGGTAAAATACGCGGATCTTTACAAACACGCTACGCAAAAGGGTCGGATACGCAAGGTGCAGTCCACTCACTCGACACGCTAGTCCTTCAGGTGGGGTCCTCCGGCCTTCCCTTTTCGCTCTGCAGCCTCCTATGAATGGATCCCTTCTGTCTTCCTTGTTCGCTACGGAGTCGCTGACGTCCTCCAGAAAGCGCCGAGTATTCGCAGCACGCACCACGCACAACGTACCCCCCGCACGCAATTCCACACAATAAATACAATTAAAAAAACGCTCTAAAACTCTAGATCCGGTATTCGCCGATGTCGACTATTCGCAGTCTGACATTGAAGTGAGGGAAAGTCGTTGAACTGTCGGATTGACAGTTCAAGTCCTCCCTCACCCACAAAAAATATCGTTTCAAACGTTGTTGTGACTGAGGAAATCGGTTTAGCCCTGTATCGAACGCCGCGCTAATGAGCGAGACAAAGACAGCCTCTGCTACACTCGGCCGTCGGATAGCGCACGGCTCGACATGCGCCATCTCACTCCCCACTCACCGAGGCCGCCAGCTGATCCAGACAATCAGCTCAACGTCTCGGCGCCGAGGGTGCTCAACCTGTTCTCGGTCCCCCGCTTGGGACCAAGAATCGATCGGAGATAATGTAACGATTTTTACATCGTTACAGCCTCCAACTATTCCTAGCAGATATGCAACGGGTGAGATAATGCAGTCAATTGAATATTCCCCCGAATATCATCACTTAATATTAACTGCGTTTAATATAGTAGAGGGGGGGAAAATTTGACGTATTATGGGAGAGAGGCTTCACTCATTGGTGAAAAAAATGTTACTAAACTTTTGCCCAAATACATTGATAGAAAATTGCGCTCAGTAAACAGCATCATATATAGAATAAATAAGATTGAATAAAAAAAGAGAGAGAGATGGAGAGAAACTCATATTCTTTACACATTTGCGAAAATGTGTGTATGTGTGAGGAACACTAAATTTGTTGTTGTAAAATGCTTAAATCTTTTTGGGCGGACTAGGTGAGATGCACACACACACACATGTCTGCTGCTGCTATCTCCATGATGCATTTTTGGGCGGAGGTTTGGCCACACGTGCCACGATAATCGGGTCATCGTACAGCATCCTTCGCGCAATTAGAGAGAAAGAGCGCTTGGGTGGAGGGAGGGGTTTTGGCGCGTGACGTTAGCGACAGCAGCGCGTTATCATTGATACACGTCAGACAGAGATGCAATGAAATATTAAATGTATTAGAAAGAGACTCACCTTCTTTCCCGGTTACCGCCCCAACAGCATCTGATACTTGCCCCCCTCCGTCCCAACTCCATGTTTTCAAGGTCCATCTTCTTCTTCTTGCAGAAATTTGAAGATCTACACTACCCCACTCCATTGGACCGCACACGTGTGGGGTAATTTTACACCCCTCCGCACACCTCCTCACCCATGTTCACTTGTATGGGTGTGTCCGTGTAAGATTTTGCTCTCACAACTACATGAATTTACATGGCTCGCACTCTTGCACTATTAGCAATTTTTGGGGATTTTGAAGGTCAATAAAAAGCGTCAACCGCATAGGTGGGGGGGGAATTAGATACTTTTTGGCATCGGATTACATTTCATCAGGAATGTGCTGACTTTTCAAAAAAAGTGCTGACTATTTGGACTTTGAACCCTCCCCGCTCACCCGCACCTCACCCCCTCACCTACAAGTGTGCATGTGTGGTGTGTCCGTGTGTGTCGGTGTGACACTAACACGCGTTGGTCCAGAATCCCCATAGCTATACTACTCACGTATTCGAAGAGAATGTGGTCTGGAGTTTCCTCCATTCCGCATTCGCAGTAGCTGTCTTCTACTAGAGGCATTTCGTTCAATTTCTTAGCGAAATCACCGTGCCCTGTGAGGAATTGCGTGGTGTAATGATCCACCTCTAGCCATGTTGCCTTGCAGGGAGGCTCCGACATTTCCGAAATACTCATAGGTATTTCTGCCGGTAGTGGATGCATCCCATCTTCTTTGCCATATTTCAATGAACTTTTCTTTTAACATTCTATGCATCTCGGCAATTCTGGTCGCGTTCAATGCTTCGCGTTCATCGAACTGAATGTTTTTCGAACACAAAGTCTATACCTTTCTTTGCCTTATACATAAGAGAGCTCATTTTTGCAGCCAAGTCAATGGGCAGCACACCCGCAAAAAACAGGGCAAGCCTCTCTCGAGGTCGTTCGATATGCTCTTATAACAGTTATGAGTGCCTGTCTTTGTGCGGAGAGGAGCACTCTCTTCGCATGACAGTTCAGCTCATCTATCCAACATGGAGCCCCCATAGGTAACTATTGGAACGAAGACCCCTTTATAAATAATTTTAAGGGCCCTCGCTTTCAAACCCCATTTGGCTCTAGCTATCGTGGCCAACTTGAAGAATATGTTCCTAGCCTTTGCCGCAACATATCTAGTATGGGAGTTGAACCTAAGTTCTCTTTCGATGATAACTCCCAGGTACTTTACCTCCTGTCTTAGGGCAATCGATTTCCGATTTAAACCTGATTACAGGAGGTCTCTGGGCGTTCAACTTCCCCCTCAGCAGGATCATCTCGGTTTTGCTCTCCGAGACGGACCATGAGACCACTAGGTCTGTAGCCGCCTGTCCTCCGTCCTGCAGTGCCTGCCTTGAATTCCCTGCAATCAGGACCAGCAGGTCATCTGCATATGCTATCACCTCCCTTATGTTGAGGTTGAGGTTAGCCTGTTCAAGTTCTCGGAGAACTCCATCGAATACCATGTTCCATAGGCATGGTCCAAGGATCGATCCCTGAGGACAGCCCCTTGTTTGAGCTTTTTCGACCTCATCGGTGCTTGAGACTATTTTAGTCTGTCGATCCGAGAGGTAGTTGCTCAGTAGGCTGTAGAGGTTCCCTGGGCAGCTTCTTTCCCTCAAGCTGGCCAGAACACTCGGCCACCAGACATGGTCAAATGCGCCCGAGATGTCGAATGACAACGCCAGCAGGTATTTATCCCTGCTCTGTTTCACAGTATTTCTTAGGGCTACTAAGGCGTCCACAGTGGATTTCCCAGCCCTGAATCCATACTGCTTGTTTGAGGCAAATGCCGCGTTCGAAATGACTGGGCCCAGTCTATAAAGAATCAGCTTCTCTAGTAGTTTACCCAGGACCGATAGTAGGCAGATAGGTCTGTATGATTTGACCATCTGTTCATCCTTATCCGGGGTCTTGAGGAGGATCACTAACGATCCAACTTTCCAGCGTGTAGGGAAGACCCCGAATTCTAGACAGGCATTGTAGAGTCTTAGCAGAGCTCCCCGTACATACATCCGTATGCACGTTTCACCCCCCCTCGACCTCCACCCCCCTCCAGACCAGGTGCCTTCCCCTTTTCAGGCTAGTAATTACCGTCGTCAGTTCTTCCTCAGTGAAAGGACTTGTGTCCTCTCCCTCAGAGCCCTGCATGGCACCCCCGCCTGATGTCCTTTTGTTCGGGAGAGTCGCTGGCTTCCTCGTCATCCGGAAATAAGCCGTTCAACAGTGCTTCTGCAGTTTCCTTCCAGGTCTGCGTTACAGACCCGTCTGGCCTTTGTAACGTGGTATTTTTATTACAAAAAAAATCCGTTACAGGCTCACTGATTGGGAATATATTAATATTCCCAATGATAGCATTAGCTGAGCTCGGTCCGGGACGTCAACGGTGATCGCTGTTGTTGTCGTTCGAAAACAGCTGATTGCCGTTTCTCATTACGCTAGTGTTAGCTAATGAGGGGTCCTTGAAGGGAATTTAATAGATTTAAATTCCCTTACTGGGGCTAGCTGATATCGCGGGGATCAGCTGGCTACTTACTTCTGGGATTACCGTCTAAGCCCGTCGGACGTGCTTGCTGGAGCTAATCCCAGTCTTTTTTGAAAATCGCTACTTCGGAGTTCGACAGAGAATTGCGTGTCGGTTTTGGGCCGGAAGTAACGAGTGTCCGGTGATTGTGTGGTGCCACTGGGCCGCCTCAAGGATCAGGACGGATAACCCCCTTGGAACCCCCGGTGGACACGGATTACCTCCTGGCCGACTCCTTGGACTACTGAAGTAGTAAGTGGTGCGCCACGCGCTCACTATTTTTTTGTAGAGCGTAAGTGCCGGTCAAGGGACACGGACTTGACCGTGCCCGGTTGCGTTTGTGCGGGATAGGGTGCTTTCCCACTGTCGCAGCAGTCGTCGAGCTCGGGACCCTTTGTCCTCATCCCCCGGGGGAAAGTACGCCCAGGTTGCCTGAAAAGCTCCTGGGTGTTTCAGACGACCCATTCCCTGTGACGTGGGGACCGTTGTTGCAGGAAGCTCAGCGGTCTCTGCGTTGCCGACGCCGAGGGACTGCCGAGAAGTCCGTCCTCCACTAGGTGGGACTACAGACGGTGTACGGGCACCCCGCGCGGGTTATTATCATCTAATAATTACCTTTTGTATATTGCGGCCCTACGGGGAATCTTTTTTTATTATTTATTTGTATCGAGCCGGATAAAAAACCCCGCGTAAAATTTAGTCGAGTCGTGTCATCATTTCCGACACCACCTAGCCCTCTCCAACGGGAGAACCTCCTCTGGGCCCCTTTCACCGGAGTCGGTTTCCTCAGGGGTGAGGAGCTCCGGTGAAATCTTATAAATTATTGTGACCGCGTTGTAACGTCGGGAGATTCACCTCCCCCCGGGGGTCACGCCGAAACGCGCGTTACACCTTCTAATGCAGCTCAGCATCTCTTCTTTCCGGACCTTACCCGCAGCCATTTTGTACGCATAGCTCCGGGGGTTCTGGTTTCCAACCCCTGTGACATATTCTTGCCAACTTTCGAGTTTAGCTTTGCGTATGGCATTTTTGTAGGTTTTTCTCCTGGTTCGATACTCTGCCTTTTTTGCCTGACGTATATCGTGTTTAGCTGTAGAGTATACCCACCTGGCCCTTGCGACTTTTCTCTTCATTTTTGAGAGGGTCTCGTTCCACCAGGGCACGGTGGCTTTCCTCCAGCTTTTCCGTTTCATAGAGGAGTCGCAGGCCTTTACTATTATTTCCTCTAATAATGTCGCGTACTCCTGTACTCCTTCGGAATTTAGGATGGCTTTTTCAACAAGCGCACATTTTTCCCTCATTAACGTGGTCTGGAAACTTTGCCAGTCTACAGAGGAGGTAATGAAGCGCCGAAAACGCTGCGTAGTCGTTGTGCTACCAGCAGTGGTTTTTCCGGTGATCGTCTCCAGTACTCTGTGATCACTCGAGGTCAGCCCTACTTTGACTGACCATCTTTCGATTTTGTTGATCATTCCTGGAGTAGTCATAGTTATATCTATGTTCGACTCACCGGATGGACTTGCAAACGTGCTAGCATGTCCTCTTTCGTTCAAGATTATAAGGCCATGCTGAGCTATAAAGCAAGCCAGCTTATCTCCGCGGTCGTCATGCATATCACCGCCCCAGAGGGGCGATTTTGCATTTACATCCGCACAGATAATTATGTCCTTTCCTTTTAGTGCCGTCAGCACCCTTTCAAGTCTGGTCAGACTCCTTTCGATGTCTTCCCAAAAATGGGAAATACGGCTGACCGGTAAAGGGAACTCAGTCCTTTTTCAATCTGGACTACCACAATATGTGAGTCCGATAGTTCAGTCAGTTTGACCATACCTCCGGACTCGGCCCGAGCTGCTATTGCCGCCATGGGGGGAACCCCTTTGGCGCCCGTGACCACTGCCACGCCAGGACCCAAGCTCGGGATTTTGTTTCCCAAGCTGTAGGGCTCCTGCATAAGCAGCACATCGGTTTTGTCCATACTGATCAAGTTCTTAGCCTCGTAGTGGACAGTGTTCGATCTTTGCATATTTAACTGCTTGATCCTCAGTCCACGTGAGGGGACATTTATTGCGTTCAAAGTCACCTCTTCAGGGGCCGGTGCGTTTATCCGATCTTGGGGCGCTACTCCCAAGCCCGCGACCGTGTCCCTGGGGACTGTTGGGGAGGAGGAGGTGGTAGCCTTCCCTTCCAGTGCGTTCAATCGTTCGATTGCCACGTGACATTCAGCCAGGGGCCCAGAGCATACATTCGAATTGCTCCGGCTGCATGCGCCCAGCCTGGTGCTTGCTCCTGAGTTCCCGGCTTTTCGTTCAAGGAGCCTACTCTGGGATCGACACGTGGCAGTCGATCCCGCTTCGGCAGAAATATTTGTGGAACCCATAAGATATTATTTCAATTCAGCATCGTGCGTGCCCCGGCCTCCTCGGGCCCTCACGTGGAACCCTGCTTCGCAGGGCTGGGGCATCACACTAGCTATAGCTGGCTTAGACCAACTCACCCTGAGGAGACCCCCCCAAGTGGAGTACTCCTAGCCGATTGACCCTGACTGGGTTGCCCAGGGCCTCCCGTCTAGTACGGTACGGGGCCAAAGACAAGTGTTGGGGACGTTACACCCGCAGGTGTAACCCCCTCAGTGCCCCGGAGGGCGCGTAGGCCCCCTCAGTGCCCACGATCCCCTTCCCGAACGACACGGGTGGCTGTGCACGGCAAACACACAGGAGCGCCAGTCAGTTGGCACCCATTCGAGGAGGATAGAGCAGTGCTCGTGTATCCTCGCCACTAATAAGATGGCTTTCCATTTGTAACAGGATCCCGTTGTCCACCCAGCCTGCGGGGAGCCGAAGGATCCGCACAAGTCCCACGCGGCGCATTGCTTTCGTGAAAGCAATAAAAACGCCGGGGCGGCGTGACCCCGCGTAACTCTACCCCGGCCAAGCGACTCCGGGATCCCTTCCCTGGTTGATCCTGCTTTCCGATGCCCGGGACGCTTTTGCCTAATTCCGGCGGCCCCCGACATTGGAGGCAGCACATTGACGGTGCGCGCCACATAGGAGCCATTTCGTCTTTCGACATCGACCCGTGGCAGTGCAGTGTTGAAACACAGATAAGGACAGCGCATCAACCCTATATCTAATATCCCTAACCCGAGAGAGACAGAGCAAGGCCTGTTTTTATCTCTCTACCTGGTCGTCGACCTCGCCAGCTGATCCAGACAATACAACAGCGGCGCGCCGACACCAATAATGCCTAAATTATATAAATAAATTTATATAAAAAATTGTGCTAATTACAAAATGAAAAATATTACTAAAAGCGCAAAAAGCGTTACTTTTGTTTATTGGTCGATTTTCTTCTAAATGCATTTTCTCGAAAACTACTCCTGCAAATTCAAAAAAATTTTGAAGCCTTGAAA
>JBBEEM010000124.1:0-19974 GCA_037305995.1 Sclerodermus sp. 'alternatusi'
AACTGGTTTTGCAGCTCTATTAGGGAATGCAAATGAAGCATTTTAGCGTATAGAACAGAAAGATCGGACGTTCCGTTCTCGAGTTAAAGGCCTTCGAATAGAACTTGTTCGCGTTGGGCGCGAGCCCTGTTTTAATTCTCCCGCTTAGCCTGCTTGAGAGAGAGGGGGAGATGCGTGCGAGAGTGTATGTGTGGTATGTGTGTGTGTGTGTGTGAAAGAGAGCGAAGAAGGATGCTTTTGTAAGGAAGTCGAGAGAGTCGTCAGGGTGCTGGGAGAGAGCGGAGGCGAAAAATCACTCGGACACGCTGATATTGGCGATTATGGAGATTGAGGCTTGCCTTCTCCTAGCGATATCAGGGTCCCACACAGGTAGATCGCCTGGTTCGGGGGTCCCCGGATAGCTCGGTCCCTACCACGACTGTGAAGGGTGTTGACGGACCTATAGAGAAGGGCGTGGGCTGGACCGGCCAGGTGGATTGCGCTGTGCTGCTAGGTAAGGGATGGACTCTGCGATTTCCAAGGTGAGAAAACCCGCGTTGGTAAATTGTAGCGAACGGCGTAAGAGAGTTTTTTTCCTTCTCGTCTCAGGACGAGGAGGTTTTTTCTCATTTTCTTTTTTTGAGGGAAATAATAAATGTCGTTGTTGCTTCCCTTATCAGGATAGTTTTATTTTCTGGACAACATCCTATCCCTAGCATCCGCCTCCCTAATTCACGATGATTGGGAGACTTGAGTGAAATACAAAACATTTTGGTGCCCCGGGTGAGGAGGGTGCTACGGCGGGTGTCCATAGTTGTATAGAGTGAAGGTTGAAATGTAGAAAGACGGGGGATCCCGTTGCTATGGTTCGCTGCATGGCAATGGTAGCGCTAGAATGAGGCGGGTTTTGATGAAGATCGGCTCGTTTGAAGCGAGCTTGAGGCGGGGTTCTTTGTGGAAAAAGAACGTTGGCAAGTTAGTTAGTCGAGTAAGATCGTTCAGTCACGTTGTGCGAATACAGTGATACTATTCCTCGATAAAAGGGATCAAGTAAGTGCGAAGTAACCAGCGTGTTAGTAGAAACCCTTGCTTAGCAATAGAAAGGATACTGTGTGAATTATGGCGCCTCCAGTATTGCGAAGGTTGCTGAACCTTCAGAGTTCGCGTCTTCGAGAAATTCAGACTATGGGAGAACGTTTTAGAGAGAGTGTGCCCGATTCCATAAATAAGGCAATTATTAAAATTCGAATAGAAGCTGTGAAGGGAATTTGGGTGGAGGCGCGAGCCACACACCATGAGATCGTTGCCCGTGAGGACGCGGTAAATGAACCGTACATGATTGATGGGGAATTTCCGCGAATGCAGCGTGTATATGAAGAAACATTGGACCAATTCGTGACGTGGCTATATGAAAATGAACCGAACAATGGCGGTGCTAGAATCTCGGAGGACCATGATCAAGAAGAGAGCATGCGAGAAGCGAAACTGCCTAAGCTAGATCTACCCACGTTTACAGGAAGAGAGGAGGACTGGGAAAGTTTCCGCGATTTATTTAACGGATTAGTGCATGAAAGACTGCGCCTATCGGACGCCACCAAGTTGCAATACTTGAAGTCGTGTTTGAAGGGTAATGCAGCTGACCTAGTGAAGGATGTCGCTACGACCAGTGCGAACTATGCCTCCACGTGGCAGGCGCTGGTAGCTCGTTATCACAATCCGCGCTTCCTAATTAATAATCAGGTAACAAAGTTGTTAAAGATTCCGCATCTTAAGAAGGAATCCGCGGCGGATTTGCGGTCGTTTGCGGATGCAGCTCAGCGTGTAGTGAGGGTCATGCGAAATTTAAAAATGCCAGTCGAACATTGGGATATCTGGCTCATTTACTTTTTAAGTGACCGCCTAGATCCTGAATCTCGGAAATTGTGGGAGGCTAGACTCAATGAGAAGGACAGACGATCGGTGGTACAAGTGGACTCAGGTCATGACGTGCGACCGGAGTTTACTCAGTATCCTACTTTTGGGGAATTAGCCGAGTTTCTGGAAGATCGTGCGCGCACGTTAGGAGCGATTCGTACCGAAACCCATGAAAGTAGACCAGGACCAAGTACGCGAGGATCATTCATCCCTCGTCGCAATTTCAATGTCAGGGTGGCGCGTGCGACTAAGACCAGCGATTCAGGGTGCGGGTGTTGTGCGGGAACCCATTTCATATCAAAATGTTCGCATTTCTTAGCTAAGACTGCAGGGGAACGTCGTGCAGATCTGAAGCGCCTGAACCTATGTTTCAATTGCATGGGGAAACATCGTTACCGTGATTGTCCGTCGAGTCACCGGTGTAATGTATGTAAGGGGCCTCACCACACTTCAATCCACCTGGATTATTCTAATAAGATCACGCCGAATGCCAAAAATCAGTTAATGGAAACAAAGGTGCCGGAACTTGAGAAGGGGGAAACGTTAAGCGGTAAGGAGACTGAAACGGTTTCGGGTATTTCTATTAATTCGGCGCGTTTGTCGGGCAAAAAACGTGTGGTTGTGTTACCAACGGCTTATGTGTACGTGATTGACAACCACAACCAGCGGAGACGGGTCCGGGCGTTGCTGGATCAGGGGGCAGAGGGCTCCCTGATTACCGAACGATTAGTGCAGCAACTAGGATTGAAAAAGGACGACGTGGATGTACCACTCGTAGGAATAGGGGGCGCGGACCTCGGCTGCGCGAAAAGTGAGGTGAAGTTCTTTGTTACATCGAAAAGGGAACCGGAGTTCCGGTGTGAGGTCGAGGCGTTTGTGCAAAACAAGATAACAGAGAAGTCGCCGCGGAGAGAGTTACACGAGGTTGACTTGAGCTTGTTAAACGGATTGGAATTAGCGGATCCACAATTTTACAAATCGGGAAAGATCGATATCATGTTAGGTGCTGATGTCTATGGTTTACTCTTGCGCCCGGGAGTACAGTCGCTGAAGCCCACACTCCTCACCGCCCAGCAGACAGTATTTGGGTGGATAATCTCAGGTCGAACTCCCGACGGCCTGTCACGGCGGGCGGCAGCATGTCGTGCCCCTATGGTTAATACTTTGCAATGTGCGGGTGATGTCGAACTGCAAGGGGAGTTGCAGCGGTTTTGGAGGTTAGAAGAAGTATTGTCCGCGGCGCCATCGTTGAAACCGGAGGAGGAAGTATGCGAAAGACAATTTACTGAATCGCATAAACGCGGGGTAGATGGCCGCTATTGTGTAAACTTACCGGTAACCGGTAGAATCCCGGCAGTCGCGGAGGAAACGAAGCGTATGGCGTTAGGGTCCCTTAATAGTATGCACCGGAAGTTCGTACGGTTTCCCCAATTAGAATCAGCGTATAAAGAATTTATGGACTAATATGAAAGGTTGGGACACATGCACCGAATGCCCTCAGGTGAATTGAATAATGCCAGAGCGTGGTATTTACCACATCACGCTGTGGTACAAACAGGTCCGAAGTACAAGATTAGGGTGGTATTTGATGCCTCTAGGCGTACTAGCGACGGTCGCTGTCTAAATGATTTTTTGAGACCAGGGCCAGCCCTACAAAAGGATTTATCATTGATCTTACTAGGTTGGCGACAATATCGATTTGTGTTCACCGCCGACATAATCAAGATGTTCCGCCAGATTCGCGTCGCTCCCGAAGATAAAGATTTGCAGCGTATCGTGTGGTCAGCAAAACCGGATGAAACCCCTGTAGTTTATCAATTGGATACGGTTACCTATGGCACCAGTTGTGCCCCCTATTTAGCTATACGCACACTATTACAGTTGGCTGAGGACGAAGCGAAGCGATACCCTCTCGGAGCCAATTGCCTGATTCAGGATACGTACGTGGACGATACGTTTGCAGGCGACCATGAATTGGTGGACGCATTGCGAAAAAGAGATGAGTTGGTCGCTATATTAGGATCTGCAGGCATCAGTCTCGATAAATGGGCGGCCAACCATAATGACCTGCTGCCTAATAATGCGGAGTCAACGGATACTCGGGTTATCACGGATGAAGACCAAGTGAAGACTCTGGGAGTTCTTTGGAAGCCTAGTACAGACGAATTCGGATTTAAGGTAGGAGAGCTGGTACAATTGAAAAGGGCCGTGACCAAGCGATCGATACTTAGTGGAATTGCGCGATTGTTCGACCCTCTGGGATGGATTGCGCCCATTACTATTATTGCCAAGATATTACTCCAGGATCTCTGGATATTAAAACACGGTTGGGATAGCGCCCTGCCTGCCGACATTCGAGTCAGGTGGCAGGGGTATTGTCAGTCATTGTCGGATCTGTCTTGCTTAACCCTCCCTCGCTGGATAGGAATAACTCATGATTCGAGTTGCCAAATTCATGGGTTCTCTGATGCGTCAGTTCGGGCGTATGCAGCCGCGGTGTACTTGAGGGTAGAAAATGAGGAAGGTCATGCCCACGTTTCTTTGTTAGCCGCAAAGGCGAAGGTCGCGCCAGTAAAAACAATAAGCGTCCCGAATCTGGAACTCTGCGGTGCCGTCCTCTTAACTAAGTTAGTTAAGCAATTAATGAAACTTGAGTTCTTGAAAAATAAGTCGATTTACCTATGGTCTGATAGTCGTGTCGTCTTATACTGGTTGGATAAACACCCATGCTTTTGGAAGACCTTTGTCGCGAATAGGGTCTCTTTAATTCATACTGAATTGCCTGCGGCGAGGTGGTCGTACGTGCCCACTAAGGAAAATCCGGCCGATTTGGCGACGCGAGGTGTAGCAGCGTCCGATTTATGCAATCTAGAGTTGTGGTGGCGAGGCCCCCTTTGGCTGTCCTTAGGTTCGGAGAGTTGGCCGGCCATGAAGGATGAGGTACGAGTTTCTCACGTTGAGGCTAGGGAGCGAGATCCGGAACAAGAGCCGAAGTTTTTTCATAGGTTTTCGAGATTAACGCTCCTTATACGCGCTGTGGCTTGCTGCTTCAAGTTCATAGCCAAATTGAGGGCCCGAAAAAATGGAACGATTGTAACGAGACGGTTGACCACCGCGGAATTGGCAAGGGCGCGGCGTGCGGTTATACGCTTAGCGCAGGGGTCTGCATTTAAGATGGAAATAGGTTTGTTGCGAGCTGGAAGGGAGTTACCAAAGGGCAGTCCTCTGTTAAAATTGAAGCCATTTTGGGATGAAGGGGAGCAGTTATTGAGAGTAGGAGGACGTTTAATACATTCGGACTTACCGCACGATGCAAAACACCCACCAATTTTACCTCGCGACTCAACGTTGAGTAAACTTTTTGTGCGAAATGCCCATTTAGGAGTATTGCATGGGGGGCCCATACTGACTATGGGTCACTTAAACCAACAGGTATGGATTTTAGGGCGAAATCGATTAGTAAAGACCGTAGTAAGAAGATGCGTGATATGCCAAAGGGTTAGACCTCGGATGACGCATCAGCTGATGGGGGACCTCCCTTCCGCACGTGTTACCCCAGCTCGCGCATTTAGTACTTCAGGACTGGATTACGCTGGTCCGATGCCGATCCGTCCATCGAGGGGGCGATGTCGCGGTGTAACTAAGGGATACGTTGCTCTATTTGTGTGCTTCGTGACGCGTGCGATTCATCTCGAAGCGGTGAGCGACCTCACCACCCAGGCATTTTTGGCGGCGTACAGGCGTTTTGTGAGTCGTAGAGGTAAATGTCAGCGGCTATACAGCGATAATGCCACCAATTTCAGGGGGGCCGATGCGGAGCTAAAAGCCATGTTTCGAGCTGCGTCAGAATTTTTTGCGGAAAGCGCCTCGATTCTGGCCAACGACGGGACTTCTTGGTCCTTTATTCCACCGAAAACTCCCCATTATGGGGGATTGTGGGAGGCGGGTGTGAGGTCGGTCAAACATCACTTAAAAAGAGCGGTGGGTGATCGACCACTTACTTATGAGGAAATGTCAACGGTTTTATGCGAAATAGAGGCATGCCTGAACTCACGCCCGTTGGGCCCGCTGACTTCGGACTTGGACGATTTGAACGCTTTGACTCTGGCGCATTTTTTAATGGGAGAAGCATCCGGACTTATCCCGGCCCCGGAGTTGCCGGATTGTCCTGAGAATAGGCTAGATCGATTCCAGTTGCTGCAGAAGATACGTGACCGATTCTGGTGCCAGTGGAGAAAGGACTACCTTGCTGGACTACAAGAAAGAAGCAAATGGAGAGGAGTCACCGAAAACTTCGCTGTCGGCCAGATTGCTCTGATGAAGGATGATCGTTACCCTCCATCCAAGTGGCCGCTGGCTCGGATCGTTGAGGTACATCCCGGTTCGGATGGCTTAGTACGAGTGGTCACTATCCGGACAGCAACAGGGATCTTCAAGCGTCACATCGCTCGCTTATGTCCGCTCCAATTCGATACGGATACTGGTCGGGTACCAGAGGAGGGATCTGGTTAAGTTCGTCTCAATGACGAAGGCGGGCGGTATGTTCGCGTTGGGCGCGAGCCCTGTTTTAATTCTCCCGCTTAGCCTGCTTGGGAGAGAGGGGGAGATGCGTGCGAGAGTGTATGTGTGTGTGTGTGTGAAAGAGAGCGAAGAAGGATGCTTTTGTAAGGAAGTCGAGAGAGTCGTCAGGGTGCTGGGAGAGAGCGGAGGCGAAAAATCACTCGGACACGCTGATATTGGCGATTATGGAGATTGAGGCTTGCCTTCTCCTAGCGATATCAGGGTCCCACACGGGTAGATCGCCTGGTTCGGGGGTCCCCGGATAGCTCGGTCCCTACCACGACTGTGAAGGGTGTTGACGGACCTATAGAGAAGGGCGTGGGCTGGACCGGCCAGGTGGATTGCGCTGTGCTGCTAGGTAAGGAATGGACTCTGCGATTTCCAAGGTGAGAAAACCCGCGTTGGTAAATTGTAGCGAACGGTGTAAGAGAGTTTTTTTCCTTCTCGTCTCAGGACGAGGAGGTTTTTTCTCATTTTCTTTTTTTGAGGGAAATAATAAATGTCGTTGTTGCTTCCCTTATCAGGATAGTTTTATTTTCTGGACAACATCCTATCCCTAGCATCCGCCTCCCTAATTCACGATGATTGGGAGACTTGAGTGAAATACAAAACATGCTTAATTTTTGTACCCAAATAACCTCCGTTCAAGTTTAAGAAGCCTTTGGGTCACGTGTTCATGACGAAATCTAGGGAATTTTTGAAATCGAACGCGTATGTTATCTATGGTAATGATCCTCCATTTGAGCAAGTAAACAAAGCATTCTGCTTAATTTTTGTACCCAAATAACCTCCGTTCAAGTTTAAGAAGCCTTCGAGTAACGTGTTCATGACGAAATCTAGGGAATTTTTGAAATCAAAAGCGTATGTTATCTATAGCAATGAAACTCCTTTAGAGCAAGTAAACAAAGCATTCTGCTTAATCTTTGTACCCAAATAACCTCCGTTCAAGTTTAAGAAGCCTTCGAGTAACGTGTTCATGACGAAATCTAGGGAATTTTTGAAATCAAAAGCGTATGTAATCTATAGCAATGAACCTCCTTTAGAGCAAGTAAACAAAGCATTCTGCTTAATTTTTGTACTCATATAACCTACGTTCAATTTTAAAAAGCCTTCGAGTCACGTGTTCATGACGAAATCTAGGGAATTTTTGAAATCAAAAGCGTATGTTATGCATAGCTATGAACCTCCATTTGAGCAAGTAAACAAAGCATTCTGCGTAATTTTTTACCCAAATAACCTCCGTTCAAGTTTAAGAAGCCTTCGAGTCACGTGTTCATGACGAAATCTAGGGAATTTTTGAAAGCGATCGCGCGTGACAACTGTGGTAATGCACCTCCAGGAGAGCAAGTAGACAAAGCATTCTGCTTCTTTTTAGTAACCAAAAAACACCTGTTCAAAAGTTGCAAGTTTTCGGGTCAAGTGTTCAAGACGATTTCTAGGGAATTTTTGAAATAGAACGCGTAAGTTATCTATGGAAATGAACTTCCTTTTGAGCAAGTAATCAAAGCATTCTGCTTAATCTTTGTGCCCAAATAACCTCCGTTCAAGTTTAAAAAGCCTTCGAGTCACGTGTTCATAACGAAATCTAGGGAATTTTTGAAATCGAACGCGTATGTTGTAACGTGGTATTTTTATCATTATAAAAATCCGTTACAGGCTCAGCTGATTGGGAATATATTAATATTCCCAATGATAGCATTAGCTGAGCTCGGTCCGGGACGTTGACGGCGATCGCTGTTGTTGTCGTTCGACACAGCTGATTGCCGCTCCTCATTACGCTAGTGTTAGCTAATGAGGCGTCCTTGAAGGGAATTTAAGAGATTTAAATTCCCTTACTGGGGCTAGCTGATATCGCGCGATCAGCTGGCTAATCACTTCTGGTATTACCGTCTAAGCATCCGGACGTGTTTGCTAGCGCTAATACCAGTCTTTCGGAGAATCGCTACTACGTGGCTCGGCCGTGCGTTGTGTGTGTGTGTCGTGGTGATCCCGTGACGAGGCTCCAGGATACCCGGAGGATATACCCGCCCCGAGGACGATCCAATTCCTCTGACCACCACTGCTGGCTTGGAGCAACTCTCCAAAAGTAGTAAGTGGAGCGCCACGCGCTCACTGTTTTTAATAGAGCGTGAAGTGCCGGTCAAGGGACACGGACTTGACCGTGCCCGGTTGCGTTAGTGCGGGATCGTGTGCTCCGACTGTCGCAGCAGTCGTCGAGCTCGGGACCTAGTCCTCATCCCCGGGGAACGTCCGCCCAGGTTGCCTGAAAAGCTCCTGGGTGTTTCAGACGACCCATTCCCTGTAACGTGGGGAACGTTGTTGCAGGAAGCTCAGCGGTCTCTGCGTTGCCGACGCCGACGGACTGCCGAGAAGTCCGTCCTCCACTAGGCAGGACTACCGAGGGTGTACGGGCACCCCGCGCGGGTAATTATCATTAGTAATCGTATTTTGTATATTGCGGCCCTTCGGGGAATTATTATATTGTATCGAATCGGATAATAAACCCGCGAGAATAATACAGTCCAGTCGTGTCCTTATTTCAGACACCGCCTAGTCCTCTCCAACGGGAGAACCTCCTCTGGGCCCCTTTCACCGGAGTCGGTTTCCTCAGGGGTGAGGAACTCCGGTGATTTCTATAAATTATTGTGACCGCGTTGTAACGTCGGGAGATTCACCTCCTCCCGGGGTTACGCCGAAACGCGCGTTACAGTTGGCGCCCAACGTGGGGCCCACGTTGGTGAACCGTTGCTGAGGCAATTCCGGAAAGCCCGCGGAATTGGTTTAGGACGCGGGGTATCAAGGTTGGGATACCTGCCGCGAACTATTTTAGAGTTAGTTATAGAAAATTTTTTGTTTAGGTTAAGTTATTGGGTAGGCTTGCCGTTTGCCGCGCTCAATTTAGCCGTCGGCCGAGTCGCTGAAATCGATCAACGATGGGAGGATCGCGCGACCGGGAAGACCGTGCCCTCACTCGCAATAGTGAGAGGCTTGAGCGCCGTCGCGAACGGAAGCAGCTAGTGGACCAGATGGATCGCCTCTCGATGGAGGCATTATTGGTCCTCACCCGCGAATTGGGGATTCGCGGTACCGCCGACGAGCCTCCGCGCGAGGTGCGAGACAGGCTAGTCCGCCGTCAAATGCGCGACAAATTCGGCCCGGAGACCGAGCGCTGGGACCCGTATTTGGACGAGGACGACGTCGGCGAGATTCCCGGGGGTCGGACTACCTCGACGTCCACGGCGGACTCGGGGGAATATGTTACCCCGGGGTCGGGATCGTCTCCGACGGTACGGGAGGAGTCCAGTCGCGAGATTGGCTCCAACTCGACCGTAATAGAGTCGGACGCGGCCGTGCTACGGGACGTGGCGCGTTCCGAGGGGACATCGCGCGTACCGTCGCCATATTTACGGACGGCCCAGTCAATCGGCGGACCATGGGCCGATCCGATATCAATGACGGCCGATAACCTCGACTCACTGGGGTTGAGTCTCGAGGAGTCCCGGAGGGTGTCCGATTTCGGTCGGTCGGACACCAATTTTACAGTCTCCCGGAACCCTGCGGTGACCTTCGCGGAGGTCCATGCCGCGGAGTCGCCTCCGCCGGCCCCGGAATCGGGTATTCCGCCTCCACCGGCCGAGAGTGGTGGATTCGAGGCGTTGAATCCTGAGGGCGGTCGGAGTATCGTCGCGGTGATGGACCGTCTCATCCTCGTCTACGAGGAGTGCTGCCGAGCAAGCGAGGAGGCTCGGAGCCAGAGCGCGTCGATCCAGCGCGAATTCGGTCGCGAGCGGGACGAGTTGCGCGAACAGCTGGCGACGATGCGCCGAGAATGGTCCGCCGCGAACAGCAGGGCGGAAAAGGTGCAGCAAAGTGTCCGCGCAGAGCTCAACCTGATTAGGGAAGAGCGCGCGTGGATAAAAAGCGCGGTCACCGATATGAGCCGGGAGAGCGCGGAGCTGTTTCGCCGATTGAGCGAACAGCAAGACCGCGTGGAAGAGATCACGCGCCGGGCGGATGACAGCCTGGCGGCAGCGCAACAGGCCGTCGCTTCCGGTCTCCGAGTGAGACCGGAAGCGGAGTTAAAAGGGACCCCTAGGGTCAAATCGCCGGTACCCTCCCGATCGGCTAAGGGGGGTGCGCGGCTGCCGGATCGGTCCGCGGAGGACAGCTCGTCCTCCTCGGCGTCCTCTTCCACACCGCGAAGTCGCGGTTCGAGCAGCGACCGATCCACGCGAGGATCGCGTGGTCGCTCCTCGTCGCGCCGGGGTAACGAGCGATCCGCGCTCGATACTCTGCGAAAATATGGGGTGAAATTCGGAAAAGGCACCCCAGCGGAAGCGGAAGAATTTTGGGAGTCCTTCGAGGCCTGTCGTCGAGGGTCGGGACTCCCATTCAAAACACTGCACGGAGCTCTGCCCACCGTCTTGACCGATCACGCCAAGAGATGGTACCGGCGGGAGGGAAATAGTATTACCTCCCGTAAAGCCTTTAAGAAGGCCTTCCTCCTTCAATTCCGCGTGAAGGAGGACTCTGTGGCTCGGTGGAGGGAGGCCCGTGCAGTTCGCCAAGCGGAAGGCGAGGATATAATCACGTACGTCGGTCGGATGCGTGATAAATTAGATAGAATTCGCCCAGTACCCAACCTCAAGCAGCAGCTGGACCTCGCGTATGAGAACATGCACGCGAATTACCTGCATTACATCCTGCGGGCGCATGTTACTAAATTTGAGGACCTGCTAACGCTTGGGGAGAGTGTGGAAGAAACACTTTCTATCGCCAAGGCGCGGAAATCCGAGTCCGCGCCCGCGTCGTCGCGGTCGAAAACCGACGATAGAAAGTGTCGCGGCAGCGCCGTCGCCGCAATCGAGGGCGAATTCCACCCAGCGGGGCCCCCACAGGCGATCCGACCCGCCTCAGCGAAAGCACCCCAAGCGGGGGGTGCTCAGGGTGGACAGCGGTTCACCCCCCCGAATTCGGCCCAACCGTCAGCGCAAAAACAGGCGCAGCGGCCCAAGTCTCGAGGTAGACTGGAGTACTCCTCCGAGACTGGGTCGAATTCGGACACGCAGTGCTCAGCGGGCGAGAAACGATCTCGTACCGCCCGCCGCCGCGCCACCCGCGCAAAGAACCAACAAACGGGTGGTGGCGGCAACAACGATGGCCTCAGCAAGCAAATGCACGAGTTAAGCAAACAGCTTGCTGCCGTTGCGGCCATCGGAAGGGGGAGGCAGTCCGGAGGTGAAGCGAGAGGACTGACTTCCCGAGCACCAGGGGGCCCGGTGGCCCCCCGAAATTATCCGGCCGTCGAAGCTCGCGTTCCCCAAGGGAGAGGGAACGTACGTTGCTTCCGGTGCGAAGGGATCGGACACTTTGCGCGTGAGTGTACCGCATTGTTGCAAAGTGCACCGATCCAGCCTATTTATCCGCACGCGGGCAGAGTTGCGGCGCCTCAAAATCCCCCGGCGTTATATTCGCTATGGGGACAGCCGCAAGCTCAGATGCCGCCCGCGAACTCGGGGACGCCGACGGCCGCACAGCCGGCGGCGTTGCCCGAGAGTTCGTTTTGGAGTGGCTCTCCGACCGTACCTCCGGGAGGAATGCCACCTCCAAACCGAACCGGATATCAGGCGCCCTCGGGAAACGGGCATTAGGGCCAGCGCAAGGGGCTCGCGCTATCCCTTTTCCCGATTTCCGAGGCCCCGGCGAATTAAAAGTAGCCGATGAGAGTGTGGTTCCTTTCCTTCCAGTCACGGTAAGCGAGACGACTGGGTTAAGGAACGCACTCGCCCCGTTTACGTCAAGTGTTCGCCAGAGCGACACTTGGTCTGGCGGGAGGGAGGATGAATCGTGGGCTGCACTGTTGCTGCAGAGAGACCGGCCGCATCTCTCTGCCCTGGAGGATTTCTGGTTGCGTGAGGAAATCTCCAGCGGTGCCGAGCCATTATGCACGATTCATGATGACCTCAGCGGAGCCAATTGGAGTAAGTGGGTGTCCGGTAGAGGCCCGGAGATCGACCTGGTGTGCACGGTGAGACGTTGCGCCCGTCGTATGGCCCTACCGCCTCTTTCGAGGGAACGTCTGCGCCTGAAGTTGAAGATGAACTTCTTGGGCCGCCAAATTTTGGCGTTGATGGATCCTGGAGCTGAAAGGTCCTTTTTAGGGCCGGAATTAGCTAAGCTGTTGGGCCAGGATATCATCAAAAGCTCAGGAAGGGACTTCATGGTGACAGCAGACGGAAAACAGACACCCATTATGGGATTTGTTCCTCTCTCAATTGAGCTAAACGGCAATGAACGCTGTGTAGTTTTTCGCGTAAGTGAAGGGCTTGGATACGACTGTATCTTGGGAATGGATTTCCTAAGATCTTTCGGGATCCAACTCGATGCACTGACGGGGAAATGGCGAAACAGGAACTTCCCAGACCTGCAAGCTGTGACCCCGAGAGCAGAAGTCTCCGCGGAAAAATCCAGCAAGATCATTTGCTATGCCCTGTGTGAGATAACGGAGACTCAACAGGAGGTATTAGAACGCTTTCTCGAGGCGAATCTTCCACCGGAGTCCGATTCGACTCTACCGGCGACACACTTGGTAAGTCATCATATTGATGTTCAAGGTCACCGGCCTATTAGACAGGCTGCGAGACGAGTGTCGCCGGCGATACTAAAGATAGCTTATGTGAAGGTCGATAAGATGCTAAGAGAGGGCATTATCGAGCCGTCCACGAGCTCCTGGGTTAGCTGCCCGGTAATAGTACCGAAACCGGTGGAGGATATCCGGTTTTGCATCGATTATCGGGTCGTAAACGGCGTCACGAAAAAGGACGCTTATCCGATTCCCCATATCGATAGCATACTGGATAGACTGAGGCACGCTCAGTATATTTCGACGCTCGACCTTAGCCAGGCGTATCACCAAATACCCATGGATGAGGCGAGCAAAGAAATTACTGCTTTCGTGGTTCCGGGCAAAGGAGTTTTTCAGTTCCGTAGGATGCCCTACGGACTGACAAATGCGCCGGCCACGTTCCAGCGTTTGATGGATAAACTCATTCCGCCTGAGTTTGATCCATATGCCTTCGTCTACCTCGATGATATTATTATTGTCACGGACACATTTGAGGAACATTTGGAGTGGCTAGGACGGATACTTGGAGTACTCAGTCAAGCGGGACTGAGACTCAATAGAGAAAAAAGTAAATTCTGTCGTTCCGAAGTACGGTTCTTGGGCTACCGAGTAAATCGTAACGGTTTAGCACCAGATCCGGAGAAAATAGAGCCGATATTAAATTATCCGGCTCCGTCAGAATTAAAGTCCCTCCGCCGGTTCTTAGGAATGGTGGGGTGGTACTCCAGGTTTATCCCCGAATTCGCGAAAATAAAAATTCCCCTAGTAAAACTGCTATGCAAAGGGGTACGCTGGCATTGGGGCGAGGACGAACAGGTCGCGTTCGAAAAATTAAAGAATGCGCTGTGCACTGCGCCTATCTTAGTTCGTCCAGATTTCGCGCGACCTTTTCAGATCCAAACGGATGCCAGCGACTTCGCGATCGGGGCCGTCCTGACCCAAGAATACGACGGCAAGGAGCATCCTATCGTTTATATTAACCGCGTGCTCACTAAGGCCGAACGGAATTATTCGGCGTCGGAAAAGGAGTGCCTTGCTGTCGTATGGGCAATAAAAAAGCTTAGACCGTACGTGGAAGGCTACCACTTCGTAGTCATCACGGATCACAGCAGCCTGCGTTGGTTGCACAACATCAAGGATTCGGGAGGTCGTTTGGCCCGATGGGCTTTAGAATTACAACAGCATTCCTTTGATGTTGTGCACCGGAAAGGGGCTCTGCACGTGGTACCCGACGCATTGTCCCGCGCACTTACTGCCGTAGATTCGTTGGACGCGGTGGCCGCGGTCGAAATTAACGACTCCAAATATTCCTCAAAGACGATTTTAGGTTGGTTCAGGGATGATCCCTGGTACGCGGAGCGCCGCGAATCGATAAAGAAGAGGGCTCAGAAATTTCCGGATTGGAAAATAGAGGGGGATCTCATATACTGTCATCGTCCAGAGGCGCTATATGAGACCCTCGATCCCTCAGGTTACTCGTGGAAGTTGGTGATTCCACGAGGGGCACGAAGGATCGCGATCGAGGAAGCGCATTGTCCTCCGTCGGCTGGTCATCTGGGTGCTCAGAAAACGTACGGACGCGTGAGCCTCAGATATTACTGGCCGGGGATATACCGAGATGTTGTTGACTATGTGCGAGCGTGCGAGACATGTCAACAACATAAGGTAGCGCAGGTTTCTCCCGCGGGACTGATGGGCAGTCGCGTGGTCGAGAAACCTTGGACCGTTGTCGCAGCGGACATCATGGGTCCACTTCCTCCGAGCCGCGCCCAGTGCCGATACATTGTCGCTTTCCTGGACAATTTTACCAGGTGGGTAGAATTGAAGGCCCTCAGGAAAGCGAATGCGCGGAGCATCATACGCGCATTCGAAGACTTAGTGATATTTCGGTGGGGAACCCCCGAAATGTTTCTAAGCGACAATGGGACCGAATTTGTCAATCGAGATGTGGCGAAATTCCTCGATGAGTTGCAGATACGGCACTTTCGTATAGCTCCGTATCATGCACAGGCAAATCCGGTCGAACGGGTCAATCGGGTGATTAAGACCATGATCTCGGAGTTCGTAGAGAACGATCACCGAGACTGGGATGTGCATTTGCATGAATTCCAGTTTGCGGTTAACACCGCATGGCATGCGTCTACCGGAGTGTCTCCCGCATTTTTAAATTTCGGTCGAGACCCGGAAATCACCCCAAATCTCCTTAGATCTGTGGAAGGTCCACGGAAGTTGGTCCGACGCGACCCAGAGAGCTGGGGGTCAAGGATGAAGAGATTACCTCTCATCTTTGACATTGTCCGCGACGCCATCGAGTCTGCGAGTGCGAAGCAGGCTCGATATTATAACAAAGGGCGTCGCGATGTACAATACAGCGTCGGAGACCTCGTGTGGCGGCGTAATCGAGCATTCTCGTCGGCTGCCGATAACTTCGCAGCCAAATTAGCGCCGGCATACGAAGGTCCCTACCAGATCGCGAAGAAAATATCTCCGGTGGTCTATGAGTTGGGGGAAACTCATGGCCGCACCAACCCGAGAGTCCATGTGCAGGACCTCAAACCCTTCATCGCCCAGCTGCGACGGGCTGATGAAAAAGAGCACTCCTCCGCGGAAATCGAGCAGGACGAACCCGTATCGCCGCCGATTTCCCATACCGGAGCGCGGAGTAGGAGAGAGGAGAGTGAGCTGGCGTCACCGCCGCCTTCCCCTACCTGGCGAGATAGGCTTAGGCCCCGCCAGCCGTGAGTGCTCTCGCTGCGAATTAGTCTATTATGTGGAATTATCTGTGTGTTGTTGTATGCGTGCGAGTACTATGTATTAGGTACGATGTATTTGTTTAGCAGGACAGAGCCACAATGAGCTGGCAACAGGCCCCTCCCGCAACACCATCGACGGCTGGCTGGTGGTATTACCAGCCAGCCGCAGCGGCGCCTCCACCACCATCGCAGGCACCCCCGCAGCATCCGATGACCTGGGCACAACATCCGTCCCAGGCCCCGGCGCCCTCCTCCTGGGTCCCAAACACCACCGCTGGGGGACATCCCCAGCAGGGACCTTCCCCCTCCGCCGAGGAGTTCGCACGAGTTCGGGAGGAGAACTGGCGGCTCTCGGGGAGGGTGGAACAGCTCGCCTGGGAGCTAGAGGAGGTGCGTCGGGGAGCGGCACCGCGGCGGCCGAGGAACCGGCCGGCCCCGGCAGCAGCGGGTCCACCGGCCCGGAAGAGGAGAGGAGGAACGGTGGCTAAGGCCCCACCGCCGCCGAAGGCCACCCGACGCCGTCGGAGAAGAGGAGGCAAGGGGCGTAAGGGGGAGAAGGCCCCGGCCCAGCCGCCAGCAGCCCCGCCGCGGGCACCAGCACCACCCTCCACCTCGGGAATTGCCGCCCGGGTGGAGAAGATGAAGGTGGATTAGTCCACCTTCATCCTTCTTTTTTTTTTATATATATCTTTGTTTTTTTTTATATATAATAAACGGGAATTTGGGTGCCAGTATCCGTATTTTTGTTAACTGTCCTGCTTGTATGAATGTGAGTGTGGGTTATGCGTGTTTGCGTGAATGTGGAAGATTCCACACCTTTTAGGAACCAGTGACCGTGGATGGTTGCTATGTACTCCACCGTGTAAGGGAGAGCGGTTCCCCGCCGGTAGACTGGGTTCTTACCGGTGTGGGAGAAAGGAGTACAGCGGAGGGTCTTCTTGACGAGGTCGAGAAGAACCCGAGCCAGCCATCCAACCCCCCCCCGGAGGTTTACTCTAAGGGGGGGGAAGTGTAACGTGGTATTTTTATCATTATAAAAATCCGTTACAGGCTCAGCTGATTGGGAATATATTAATATTCCCAATGATAGCATTAGCTGAGCTCGGTCCGGGACGTCAACGGTGATCGCTGTTGTTGTCGTTCGACACAGCTGATTGCCGTTCCTCGTTACGCTAGTGTTAGCTAATGAGGCGTCCTTGAAGGGAATTTAAGAAATTTAAATTCCCTTACTGGGGCTAGCTGATATCGCGCGATCAGCTGGCTACTCACTTCTGGTATTATCGTCAAGACGAGCGGACGTACGTCGCTGGCCCTAATACCAGTCCTAAAGATTTGCGAATCGCTACTTCAAGGTTCGGCCGGAGTGTGTGTAGTGTGGTGAAGGTGTACCGACCCAGGATTTAACCCGAGGGACGAGCCCAGGAACGGGAAGATTCCTCCTACCGCCACTAGGTCAATTAGGACTCAGAAGTAGTAAGTGGAGCGCCACGCGCTCAATCATTTTTATTGTGTCGAGCGTGAAGTGCCGGTCAAGGGACACGGACTTGACCGTGCCCGGTTGCGTTAGTGCGGGATCGTGTGCTCCGACTGTCGCAGCAGTCGTCGAGCTCGGGACCTAGTCCTCATCCCCGGGGAACGTCCGCCCAGGTTGCCTGAAAAGCTCCTGGGTGTTTCAGACGACCCATTCCCTGTAACGTGGGGGCCGTTGTTGCAGGAAGCTCAGCGGTCTCTGCGTTGCCGACGCCGACGGACTGCCGAGAAGTCCGTCCTCCACTAGGTAGGACTACAGTGGGTGTACGGGCACCCCGCGCGGTTTATTATCATTATTAATTGTATCTTGTAAATTGCGGCCCTACGGGGAAATTATTTATTATTTATTTGTATCGAGCCGGATAATAAACCCGCGTAAAATTTAGTCGAGTCGTGTCATCATTTCAGACACCACCTAGTCCTCTCCAACGGGAGAACCTCCTCTGGGCCCCTTTCACCGGAGTCGGTTTCCTCAGGGGTGAGGAACTCCGGTGAAATCTTATAAATAATTGTGACCGCGTTGTAACGTCGGGAGATTCACCTCCTCCCGGGGTTACGCGAAAACGCGCGTTACAATAGGTAAGGATGGAAAAGAAGAAGAAGAGAAAAAAAAATTTTTTTTCAGTGTCTAATTAGTAATTATATTGCAGATGTCTCCACTATTTCCACACTCGGGAGAAATTGGATCATCACATTGTAGACTGTGAACGTGTGAAACCAGTGAGAGCGGTTCTCCCCACTGCAGACAATCGATGGATTAGTTTTAAAAACATTAAGAACAGTGAACGCGTACCGTTTATAGTGTATGCTGATTTTGAGTGTCTTTTGAGAAAGGTGAACAATTCGGATCCCTCACAGAACACAAACACTTATCAGCATCACATACCATTTAGTGTAGGTTATTATTTTAAGTGTAATAGAGATGAGACTCTTACTAGATATAGTTCATACCGCGGTTTAGATTGTTCAAATTGGTTTGCTCGTGAATTGTTGGAAATTGCACGATTTGCACGAGACAAACTGAACAGTGAGCAACCTATGCAACCGCTCAATTTGTTAGATTTAAGACGACACGCGCAAGATTCACAGTGTCATATCTGTAAAAAGCCGTTTCTTCCAGGCGATATAGTAGTTCGCGATCATGATCATATTAATGGTAGATATAGGGGACCTGCCCACAATAGTTGTAATTTAAACTTTAAAGATTCGCATGTTATTCCAGTAATTTTTCACAATTTATCAGGCTACGATGCACATTTTGTAATTGAAGAGATCGCGAACGCTTTCGGGGGACAGATCGAATTACTCCCCCTGAATAAGGAAAAATACATTTCATTTACAAAATATGTTCAAGAATACAATATTAAATTGCGTTTTATAGATTCATTTAAATTTTTAGCCTCTAGTCTGGACAAGCTTAGTTCATATTTAGAAAAATCACAATTATTAAATCTAAAATCACAGTTTCCAAATTTAGACGATAATCATTTTAATTTACTTACGAAGAAAGGTATTTTTCCTTACGACTATGTGGACGATCTGTCCAAATTGGAAGAGATGGCTTTACCTACACGTGAATCATTTTACAATAGATTAACCGATAGCAATATAATGGATGATGCATATAATCATGCCGTAGATGTGTGGACCAGATTCCAGGAGAACGCTTGGAGAGTACAGTGACCTTTATTTAAAAACTGACGTACTATTATTGGCTGATGTTTTCGAGAATTTTCGCGATAGCTGCATTGAAAATTATACACTAGATCCTGCACATTATTATACGCTCCCAGGCTTCACCTGGGATGCAATGTTAAAATTTACTAATGTTAAACTAGAATTATTTACCGACATTGATATGCTTTTATTCATTGAACGTGGAATACGCGGTGGTTTGAGTCAGTGCTCCCATCGATATGCTAAAGCCAATAATAAGTACATGTCAGATTTTAATCCGGAGGAAGCATCGCGTTACCTGATGTACTTTGATGTGAATAACTTGTATGGTTGGGCAATGAGTCAACCATTGCCGACACACGACTTCCAATGGATGGAGGACGCTGTACATTTTAACGTCTTTAGCGTTCCCATGGATTCCCCAATCGGATACATCCTTGAGGTGGATCTCGAGTACCCACGCGAGCTTCATGACAAGCACAGTGATTTACCATTCTGTCCGGTTCGTGAAAAACCGTCGGGTTCATCGAGTCAGGTGAAGCTGCTTGCAACCGTAAGCGATAAGGAGCGTTATGTGATACACTACCGTGCGCTACAGCAATGTCTGCGACATGATCTTGTACTCAAGCGTATCCATCGTGGTTTACGGTTTCAGCAGTCCACCTGGCTCAACTCTTACATCCAGCTTAATACGCGATTACGTACAACCGCGAAGAATGATTTTGAGAAAAATCTGTTTAAGCTGATGAACAATGCGGTTTTCGGGAAAACGATGGAGAATGTGCGAAATCGCGTTGACGTGAAGCTCGTGACCAAGTGGGAGGGAAGATATGGGGCTGAAGCGTTAATCTCCAAGCCAAATTTTCACAGTCGCGCGATATTCAATGAGAATCTGGCCGCTATTGAACTTTCCAAATTATCAGTTAAATTTGATAA
>JBBEEM010000125.1:0-19946 GCA_037305995.1 Sclerodermus sp. 'alternatusi'
GGGGTCCGAATCGAACTTTTTCATGAAGAAAAAAGGTGATTTTTTGAAAACTATCGAATCGATTTCAACTGGTTTTGCAGCACTACTAGAGAGTGTGAATGAAGCATTTTGGCACCACGAACATTGATATCGGAGGTTTTGTTCTGGAGTTAGAGGGGTTCGAATCCAACATTTTGTGCAGAATAAGATGTGGTTTACAAGAGCACATTCTCCGATTTTAAATCTTCTATGTGTCAAAATGCTTCATTCACACTCTCTAGTAGTGCTGCAAAAGCAGTTGAAATCGATTCGATAGTTTTCAAAAAATCACCTTTTTTCTTCATGAAAAAGTTCGATTCGGACCCCTCTAACTCGAGAACGGATGCTCCGATATCGATGTTCGTGGTGCCAAAATGCTTCATTCACACTCTCTAGTAGTGCTGCAAAACCAGTTGAAATCGATTCGATAGTTTTCAAAAAATCACCTTTTTTCTTCATGAAAAAGTTCGATTCGGACCCCTCTAACTCGAGAATGGATGCTCCGATATCGATGTTCGTGGTGCCAAAATGCTTCATTCACACTCTCTAGTAGTGCTGCAAAAGCAGTTGAAATCGATTCGATAGTTTTCAAAAAATCACCTTTTTTCTTCATGAAAAAGTTCGATTCGGACCCCTCTAACTCGAGAACGGTTGCTCCGATATCGATGTTCGTGGTGCCAAAATGCTTCATTCACACTCTCTAGTAGTGCTGCAAAAGCAGTTGAAATCGATTCGATAGTTTTCAAAAAATCACCTTTTTTCTTCATGAAAAAGTTCGATTCGGACCCCTCTAACTCGAGAACGGATGCTCCGATATCGATGTTCGTGGTGCCAAAATGCTTCATTCACACTCTCTAGTAGTGCTGCAAAACCAGTTGAAATCGATTCGATAGTTTTCAAAAAATCACCTTTTTTCTTCATGAAAAAGTTCGATTCGGACCCCTCTAACTCGAGAACGGTTGCTCCGATATCGATGTTCGTGGTGCCAAAATGCTTCATTCACACTCTCTAGTAGTGCTGCAAAACCAGTTGAAATCGATTCGATAGTTTTCAAAAAATCACCTTTTTTCTTCATGAAAAAGTTCGATTCGGACCCCTCTAACTCGAGAACGGTTGCTCCGATATCGATGTTCGTGGTGCCAAAATGCTTCATTCACACTCTCTAGTAGTGCTGCAAAAGCAGTTGAAATCGATTCGATAGTTTTCAAAAAATCACCTTTTTTCTTCATGAAAAAGTTCGATTCGGACCCCTCTAACTCGAGAACGGATGCTCCGATATCGATGTTCGTGGTGCCAAAATGCTTCATTCACACTCTCTAGTAGTGCTGCAAAAGCAGTTGAAATCGATTCGATAGTTTTCAAAAAATCACCTTTTTTCTTCATGAAAAAGTTCGATTCGGACCCCTCTAACTCGAGAACGGTTGCTCCGATATCGATGTTCGTGGTGCCAAAATGCTTCATTCACACTCTCTAGTAGTGCTGCAAAACCAGTTGAAATCGATTCGATAGTTTTCAAAAAATCACCTTTTTTCTTCATGAAAAAGTTCGATTCGGACCCCTCTAACTCGAGAACGGTTGCTCCGATATCGATGTTCGTGGTGCCAAAATGCTTCATTCACACTCTCTAGTAGTGCTGCAAAACCAGTTGAAATCGATTCGATAGTTTTCAAAAAATCACCTTTTTTCTTCATGAAAAAGTTCGATTCGGACCCCTCTAACTCGAGAACGGTTGCTCCGATATCGATGTTCGTGGTGCCAAAATGCTTCATTCACACTCTCTAGTAGTGCTGCAAAACCAGTTGAAATCGATTCGATAGTTTTCAAAAAATCACCTTTTTTCTTCATGAAAAAGTTCGATTCGGACCCCTCTAACTCGAGAATGGATGCTCCGATATCGATGTTCGTGGTGCCAAAATGCTTCATTCACACTCTCTAGTAGTGCTGCAAAACCAGTTGAAATCGATTCGATAGTTTTCAAAAAATCACCTTTTTTCTTCATGAAAAAGTTCGATTCGGACCCCTCTAACTCGAGAACGGTTGCTCCGATATCGATGTTCGTGGTGCCAAAATGCTTCATTCACACTCTCTAGTAGTGCTGCAAAACCAGTTGAAATCGATTCGATAGTTTTCAAAAAATCACCTTTTTTCTTCATGAAAAAGTTCGATTCGGACCCCTCTAACTCGAGAACGGTTGCTCCGATATCGATGTTCGTGGTGCCAAAATGCTTCATTCACACTCTCTAGTAGTGCTGCAAAAGCAGTTGAAATCGATTCGATAGTTTTCAAAAAATCACCTTTTTTCTTCATGAAAAAGTTCGATTCGGACCCCTCTAACTCGAGAACGGTTGCTCCGATATCGATGTTCGTGGTGCCAAAATGCTTCATTCACACTCTCTAGTAGTGCTGCAAAAGCAGTTGAAATCGATTCGATAGTTTTCAAAAAATCACCTTTTTTCTTCATGAAAAAGTTCGATTCGGACCCCTCTAACTCGAGAACGGATGCTCCGATATCGATGTTCGTGGTGCCAAAATGCTTCATTCACACTCTCTAGTAGTGCTGCAAAACCAGTTGAAATCGATTCGATAGTTTTCAAAAAATCACCTTTTTTCTTCATGAAAAAGTTCGATTCGGACCCCTCTAACTCGAGAACGGTTGCTCCGATATCGATGTTCGTGGTGCCAAAATGCTTCATTCACACTCTCTAGTAGTGCTGCAAAAGCAGTTGAAATCGATTCGATAGTTTTCAAAAAATCACCTTTTTTCTTCATGAAAAAGTTCGATTCGGACCCCTCTAACTCGAGAACGGTTGCTCCGATATCGATGTTCGTGGTGCCAAAATGCTTCATTCACACTCTCTAGTAGTGCTGCAAAAGCAGTTGAAATCGATTCGATAGTTTTCAAAAAATCACCTTTTTTCTTCATGAAAAAGTTCGATTCGGACCCCTCTAACTCGAGAACGGTTGCTCCGATATCGATGTTCGTGGTGCCAAAATGCTTCATTCACACTCTCTAGTAGTGCTGCAAAAGCAGTTGAAATCGATTCGATAGTTTTCAAAAAATCACCTTTTTTCTTCATGAAAAAGTTCGATTCGGACCCCTCTAACTCGAGAATGGATGCTCCGATATCGATGTTCGTGGTGCCAAAATGCTTCATTCACACTCTCTAGTAGTGCTGCAAAAGCAGTTGAAATCGATTCGATAGTTTTCAAAAAATCACCTTTTTTCTTCATGAAAAAGTTCGATTCGGACCCCTCTAACTCGAGAACGGTTGCTCCGATATCGATGTTCGTGGTGCCAAAATGCTTCATTCACACTCTCTAGTAGTGCTGCAAAACCAGTTGAAATCGATTCGATAGTTTTCAAAAAATCACCTTTTTTCTTCATGAAAAAGTTCGATTCGGACCCCTCTAACTCGAGAACGGTTGCTCCGATATCGATGTTCGTGGTGCCAAAATGCTTCATTCACACTCTCTAGTAGTGCTGCAAAACCAGTTGAAATCGATTCGATAGTTTTCAAAAAATCACCTTTTTTCATCACGAAAAAGTTCGATTCGGACCTCTCTAACTCGAGAACGGAAAGTCCGATATCGATGTTCTTGGTGCCAGAATGCTTAGTTTGCAATCCTGAATACGGATACAGTGTCAACTTAATCCTATGAGTTCAATCTCAGAAATTCACTATTTTTTATGAAAAGATAGACTAAAAGTTGTCACGCATCTGGACTGGAAAATGCAAACTGAGCATTCTGGCACCAAGAACAACGATATCGGACTTTCCGTTCTCGAGTTAGAGAGGTCCGAATCGAACTTTTTCGTGATGAGAAAAGTTTATTTTTTGAAATCCCTCGAATCGATTTGAACTGGTTTTGCAGCACTACTAGAGAGTGTGAATGAAGCATTTTGGCACCACGAACATCGATATCGGAGCAACCGTTCTCGAGTTAGAGGGGTCCGAATCGAACTTTTTCATGAAGAAAAAAGGTGATTTTTTGAAAACTATCGAATCGATTTCAACTGCTTTTGCAGCACTACTAGAGAGTGTGAATGAAGCATTTTGGCACCACGAACATCGATATCGGAGCATCCATTCTCGAGTTAGAGGGGTCCGAATCGAACTTTTTCATGAAGAAAAAAGGTGATTTTTTGAAAACTATCGAATCGATTTCAACTGCTTTTGCAGCACTACTAGAGAGTGTGAATGAAGCATTTTGGCACCACGAACATCGATATCGGAGCAACCGTTCTCGAGTTAGAGGGGTCCGAATCGAACTTTTTCATGAAGAAAAAAGGTGATTTTTTGAAAACTATCGAATCGATTTCAACTGCTTTTGCAGCACTACTAGAGAGTGTGAATGAAGCATTTTGGCACCACGAACATCGATATCGGAGCAACCGTTCTCGAGTTAGAGGGGTCCGAATCGAACTTTTTCATGAAGAAAAAAGGTGATTTTTTGAAAACTATCGAATCGATTTCAACTGGTTTTGCAGCACTACTAGAGAGTGTGAATGAAGCATTTTGGCACCACGAACATCGATATCGGAGCAACCGTTCTCGAGTTAGAGGGGTCCGAATCGAACTTTTTCATGAAGAAAAAAGGTGATTTTTTGAAAACTATCGAATCGATTTCAACTGGTTTTGCAGCACTACTAGAGAGTGTGAATGAAGCATTTTGGCACCACGAACATTGATATCGGAGGTTTTGTTCTGGAGTTAGAGGGGTTCGAATCCAACATTTTGTGCAGAATAAGATGTGGTTTACAAGAGCACATTCTCCGATTTTAAATCTCCTATGTGTCAAAATGCTTCATTCACACTCTCTAGTAGTGCTGCAAAAGCAGTTGAAATCGATTCGATAGTTTTCAAAAAATCACCTTTTTTCTTCATGAAAAAGTTCGATTCGGACCCCTCTAACTCGAGAACGGATGCTCCGATATCGATGTTCGTGGTGCCAAAATGCTTCATTCACACTCTCTAGTAGTGCTGCAAAACCAGTTGAAATCGATTCGATAGTTTTCAAAAAATCACCTTTTTTCTTCATGAAAAAGTTCGATTCGGACCCCTCTAACTCGAGAACGGTTGCTCCGATATCGATGTTCGTGGTGCCAAAATGCTTCATTCACACTCTCTAGTAGTGCTGCAAAACCAGTTGAAATCGATTCGATAGTTTTCAAAAAATCACCTTTTTTCTTCATGAAAAAGTTCGATTCGGACCCCTCTAACTCGAGAACGGATGCTCCGATATCGATGTTCGTGGTGCCAAAATGCTTCATTCACACTCTCTAGTAGTGCTGCAAAACCAGTTGAAATCGATTCGATAGTTTTCAAAAAATCACCTTTTTTCTTCATGAAAAAGTTCGATTCGGACCCCTCTAACTCGAGAACGGTTGCTCCGATATCGATGTTCGTGGTGCCAAAATGCTTCATTCACACTCTCTAGTAGTGCTGCAAAAGCAGTTGAAATCGATTCGATAGTTTTCAAAAAATCACCTTTTTTCTTCATGAAAAAGTTCGATTCGGACCCCTCTAACTCGAGAACGGATGCTCCGATATCGATGTTCGTGGTGCCAAAATGCTTCATTCACACTCTCTAGTAGTGCTGCAAAAGCAGTTGAAATCGATTCGATAGTTTTCAAAAAATCACCTTTTTTCTTCATGAAAAAGTTCGATTCGGACCCCTCTAACTCGAGAACGGTTGCTCCGATATCGATGTTCGTGGTGCCAAAATGCTTCATTCACACTCTCTAGTAGTGCTGCAAAACCAGTTGAAATCGATTCGATAGTTTTCAAAAAATCACCTTTTTTCTTCATGAAAAAGTTCGATTCGGACCCCTCTAACTCGAGAACGGTTGCTCCGATATCGATGTTCGTGGTGCCAAAATGCTTCATTCACACTCTCTAGTAGTGCTGCAAAACCAGTTGAAATCGATTCGATAGTTTTCAAAAAATCACCTTTTTTCTTCATGAAAAAGTTCGATTCGGACCCCTCTAACTCGAGAATGGATGCTCCGATATCGATGTTCGTGGTGCCAAAATGCTTCATTCACACTCTCTAGTAGTGCTGCAAAACCAGTTGAAATCGATTCGATAGTTTTCAAAAAATCACCTTTTTTCTTCATGAAAAAGTTCGATTCGGACCCCTCTAACTCGAGAACGGTTGCTCCGATATCGATGTTCGTGGTGCCAAAATGCTTCATTCACACTCTCTAGTAGTGCTGCAAAACCAGTTGAAATCGATTCGATAGTTTTCAAAAAATCACCTTTTTTCTTCATGAAAAAGTTCGATTCGGACCCCTCTAACTCGAGAACGGTTGCTCCGATATCGATGTTCGTGGTGCCAAAATGCTTCATTCACACTCTCTAGTAGTGCTGCAAAAGCAGTTGAAATCGATTCGATAGTTTTCAAAAAATCACCTTTTTTCTTCATGAAAAAGTTCGATTCGGACCCCTCTAACTCGAGAACGGTTGCTCCGATATCGATGTTCGTGGTGCCAAAATGCTTCATTCACACTCTCTAGTAGTGCTGCAAAAGCAGTTGAAATCGATTCGATAGTTTTCAAAAAATCACCTTTTTTCTTCATGAAAAAGTTCGATTCGGACCCCTCTAACTCGAGAACGGATGCTCCGATATCGATGTTCGTGGTGCCAAAATGCTTCATTCACACTCTCTAGTAGTGCTGCAAAACCAGTTGAAATCGATTCGATAGTTTTCAAAAAATCACCTTTTTTCTTCATGAAAAAGTTCGATTCGGACCCCTCTAACTCGAGAACGGTTGCTCCGATATCGATGTTCGTGGTGCCAAAATGCTTCATTCACACTCTCTAGTAGTGCTGCAAAAGCAGTTGAAATCGATTCGATAGTTTTCAAAAAATCACCTTTTTTCTTCATGAAAAAGTTCGATTCGGACCCCTCTAACTCGAGAACGGTTGCTCCGATATCGATGTTCGTGGTGCCAAAATGCTTCATTCACACTCTCTAGTAGTGCTGCAAAACCAGTTGAAATCGATTCGATAGTTTTCAAAAAATCACCTTTTTTCTTCATGAAAAAGTTCGATTCGGACCCCTCTAACTCGAGAACGGTTGCTCCGATATCGATGTTCGTGGTGCCAAAATGCTTCATTCACACTCTCTAGTAGTGCTGCAAAACCAGTTGAAATCGATTCGATAGTTTTCAAAAAATCACCTTTTTTCTTCATGAAAAAGTTCGATTCGGACCCCTCTAACTCGAGAACGGTTGCTCCGATATCGATGTTCGTGGTGCCAAAATGCTTCATTCACACTCTCTAGTAGTGCTGCAAAAGCAGTTGAAATCGATTCGATAGTTTTCAAAAAATCACCTTTTTTCTTCATGAAAAAGTTCGATTCGGACCCCTCTAACTCGAGAACGGTTGCTCCGATATCGATGTTCGTGGTGCCAAAATGCTTCATTCACACTCTCTAGTAGTGCTGCAAAAGCAGTTGAAATCGATTCGATAGTTTTCAAAAAATCACCTTTTTTCTTCATGAAAAAGTTCGATTCGGACCCCTCTAACTCGAGAACGGTTGCTCCGATATCGATGTTCGTGGTGCCAAAATGCTTCATTCACACTCTCTAGTAGTGCTGCAAAAGCAGTTGAAATCGATTCGATAGTTTTCAAAAAATCACCTTTTTTCTTCATGAAAAAGTTCGATTCGGACCCCTCTAACTCGAGAACGGTTGCTCCGATATCGATGTTCGTGGTGCCAAAATGCTTCATTCACACTCTCTAGTAGTGCTGCAAAAGCAGTTGAAATCGATTCGATAGTTTTCAAAAAATCACCTTTTTTCTTCATGAAAAAGTTCGATTCGGACCCCTCTAACTCGAGAACGGTTGCTCCGATATCGATGTTCGTGGTGCCAAAATGCTTCATTCACACTCTCTAGTAGTGCTGCAAAAGCAGTTGAAATCGATTCGATAGTTTTCAAAAAATCACCTTTTTTCTTCATGAAAAAGTTCGATTCGGACCCCTCTAACTCGAGAACGGTTGCTCCGATATCGATGTTCGTGGTGCCAAAATGCTTCATTCACACTCTCTAGTAGTGCTGCAAAACCAGTTGAAATCGATTCGATAGTTTTCAAAAAATCACCTTTTTTCTTCATGAAAAAGTTCGATTCGGACCCCTCTAACTCGAGAACGGTTGCTCCGATATCGATGTTCGTGGTGCCAAAATGCTTCATTCACACTCTCTAGTAGTGCTGCAAAACCAGTTGAAATCGATTCGATAGTTTTCAAAAAATCACCTTTTTTCATCACGAAAAAGTTCGATTCGGACCTCTCTAACTCGAGAACGGAAAGTCCGATATCGATGTTCTTGGTGCCAGAATGCTTAGTTTGCAATCCTGAATACGGATACAGTGTCAACTTAATCCTATGAGTTCAATCTCAGAAATTCACTATTTTTTATGAAAAGATAGACTAAAAGTTGTCACGCATCTGGACTGGAAAATGCAAACTGAGCATTCTGGCACCAAGAACAACGATATCGGACTTTCCGTTCTCGAGTTAGAGAGGTCCGAATCGAACTTTTTCGTGATGAGAAAAGTTTATTTTTTGAAATCCCTCGAATCGATTTGAACTGGTTTTGCAGCACTACTAGAGAGTGTGAATGAAGCATTTTGGCACCACGAACATCGATATCGGAGCAACCGTTCTCGAGTTAGAGGGGTCCGAATCGAACTTTTTCATGAAGAAAAAAGGTGATTTTTTGAAAACTATCGAATCGATTTCAACTGCTTTTGCAGCACTACTAGAGAGTGTGAATGAAGCATTTTGGCACCACGAACATCGATATCGGAGCAACCGTTCTCGAGTTAGAGGGGTCCGAATCGAACTTTTTCATGAAGAAAAAAGGTGATTTTTTGAAAACTATCGAATCGATTTCAACTGCTTTTGCAGCACTACTAGAGAGTGTGAATGAAGCATTTTGGCACCACGAACATCGATATCGGAGCAACCGTTCTCGAGTTAGAGGGGTCCGAATCGAACTTTTTCATGAAGAAAAAAGGTGATTTTTTGAAAACTATCGAATCGATTTCAACTGCTTTTGCAGCACTACTAGAGAGTGTGAATGAAGCATTTTGGCACCACGAACATCGATATCGGAGCAACCGTTCTCGAGTTAGAGGGGTCCGAATCGAACTTTTTCATGAAGAAAAAAGGTGATTTTTTGAAAACTATCGAATCGATTTCAACTGGTTTTGCAGCACTACTAGAGAGTGTGAATGAAGCATTTTGGCACCACGAACATCGATATCGGAGCAACCGTTCTCGAGTTAGAGGGGTCCGAATCGAACTTTTTCATGAAGAAAAAAGGTGATTTTTTGAAAACTATCGAATCGATTTCAACTGCTTTTGCAGCACTACTAGAGAGTGTGAATGAAGCATTTTGGCACCACGAACATCGATATCGGAGCAACCGTTCTCGAGTTAGAGGGGTCCGAATCGAACTTTTTCATGAAGAAAAAAGGTGATTTTTTGAAAACTATCGAATCGATTTCAACTGCTTTTGCAGCACTACTAGAGAGTGTGAATGAAGCATTTTGGCACCACGAACATCGATATCGGAGCAACCGTTCTCGAGTTAGAGGGGTCCGAATCGAACTTTTTCATGAAGAAAAAAGGTGATTTTTTGAAAACTATCGAATCGATTTCAACTGGTTTTGCAGCACTACTAGAGAGTGTGAATGAAGCATTTTGGCACCACGAACATCGATATCGGAGCAACCGTTCTCGAGTTAGAGGGGTCCGAATCGAACTTTTTCATGAAGAAAAAAGGTGATTTTTTGAAAACTATCGAATCGATTTCAACTGGTTTTGCAGCACTACTAGAGAGTGTGAATGAAGCATTTTGGCACCACGAACATCGATATCGGAGCAACCGTTCTCGAGTTAGAGGGGTCCGAATCGAACTTTTTCATGAAGAAAAAAGGTGATTTTTTGAAAACTATCGAATCGATTTCAACTGCTTTTGCAGCACTACTAGAGAGTGTGAATGAAGCATTTTGGCACCACGAACATCGATATCGGAGCATCCGTTCTCGAGTTAGAGGGGTCCGAATCGAACTTTTTCATGAAGAAAAAAGGTGATTTTTTGAAAACTATCGAATCGATTTCAACTGCTTTTGCAGCACTACTAGAGAGTGTGAATGAAGCATTTTGGCACCACGAACATCGATATCGGAGCATCCATTCTCGAGTTAGAGGGGTCCGAATCGAACTTTTTCATGAAGAAAAAAGGTGATTTTTTGAAAACTATCGAATCGATTTGAACTGGTTTTGCAGCACTACTAGAGAGTGTAAATGAAGCATTTTGGCACCACGAACATCGATATCGGAGCAACCGTTCTCGAGTTAGAGGGGTCCGAATCGAACTTTTTCATGAAGAAAAAAGGTGATTTTTTGAAAACTATCGAATCGATTTGAACTGCTTTTGCAGCACTACTAGAGAGTGTGAATGAAGCATTTTGGCACCACGAACATCGATATCGGAGCAACCGTTCTCGAGTTAGAGGGGTCCGAATCGAACTTTTTCATGAAGAAAAAAGGTGATTTTTTGAAAACTATCGAATCGATTTCAACTGCTTTTGCAGCACTACTAGAGAGTGTGAATGAAGCATTTTGGCACCACGAACATCGATATCGGAGCAACCGTTCTCGAGTTAGAGGGGTCCGAATCGAACTTTTTCATGAAGAAAAAAGGTGATTTTTTGAAAACTATCGAATCGATTTCAACTGGTTTTGCAGCACTACTAGAGAGTGTGAATGAAGCATTTTGGCACCACGAACATCGATATCGGAGCATCCATTCTCGAGTTAGAGGGGTCCGAATCGAACTTTTTCATGAAGAAAAAAGGTGATTTTTTGAAAACTATCGAATCGATTTCAACTGCTTTTGCAGCACTACTAGAGAGTGTAAATGAAGCATTTTGGCACCACGAACATCGATATCGGAGCAACCGTTCTCGAGTTAGTGGGGTCCGAATCGAACTTTTTCATGAAGAAAAAAGGTGATTTTTTGAAAACTATCGAATCGATTTCAACTGCTTTTGCAGCACTACTAGAGAGTGTGAATGAAGCATTTTGGCACCACGAACATCGATATCGGAGCATCCATTCTCGAGTTACAGGGGTCCGAATCGAACTTTTTCATGAAGAATAAAGGTGATTTTTTGAAAACTATCGAATCGATTTCAACTGGTTTTGCAGCACTACTAGAGAGTGTGAATGAAGCATTTTGGCACCACGAACATCGATATCGGAGCATCCATTCTCGAGTTAGAGGGGTCCGAATCGAACTTTTTCATGAAGAAAAAAGGTGATTTTTTGAAAACTATCGAATCGATTCCAACTGCTTTTGCAGCACTACTAGAGAGTGTAAATGAAGCATTTTGGCACCACGAACATCGATATCGGAGCAACCGTTCTCGAGTTAGTGGGGTCCGAATCGAACTTTTTCATGAAGAAAAAAGGTGATTTTTTGAAAACTATCGAATCGATTTCAACTGCTTTTGCAGCACTACTAGAGAGTGTGAATGAAGCATTTTGGCACCACGAACATTGATATCGGAGGTTTTGTTCTGGAGTTAGAGGGGTTCGAATCCAACATTTTGTGCAGAATAAGATGTGGTTTACAAGAGCACATTCTCCGATTTTAAATCTTCTATGTGTCAAAATGCTTCATTCACACTCTCTAGTAGTGCTGCAAAACCAGTTGAAATCGATTCGATAGTTTTCAAAAAATCACCTTTATTCTTCATGAAAAAGTTCGATTCGGACCCCTGTAACTCGAGAATGGATGCTCCGATATCGATGTTCGTGGTGCCAAAATGCTTCATTCACACTCTCTAGTAGTGCTGCAAAAGCAGTTGAAATCGATTCGATAGTTTTCAAAAAATCACCTTTTTTCTTCATGAAAAAGTTCGATTCGGACCCCTCTAACTCGAGAACGGTTGCTCCGATATCGATGTTCGTGGTGCCAAAATGCTTCATTCACACTCTCTAGTAGTGCTGCAAAAGCAGTTGAAATCGATTCGATAGTTTTCAAAAAATCACCTTTTTTCTTCATGAAAAAGATCGATTCGGACCCCTCTAACTCGAGAACGGTTGCTCCGATATCGATGTTCGTGGTGCCAAAATGCTTCATTCACACTCTCTAGTAGTGCTGCAAAAGCAGTTGAAATCGATTCGATAGTTTTCAAAAAATCACCTTTTTTCTTCATGAAAAAGTTCGATTCGGACCCCTCTAACTCGAGAACGGTTGCTCCGATATCGATGTTCGTGGTGCCAAAATGCTTCATTCACACTCTCTAGTAGTGCTGCAAAACCAGTTCAAATCGATTCGATAGTTTTCAAAAAATCACCTTTTTTCTTCATGAAAAAGTTCGATTCGGACCCCTCTAACTCGAGAATGGATGCTCCGATATCGATGTTCGTGGTGCCAAAATGCTTCATTCACACTCTCTAGTAGTGCTGCAAAACCAGTTGAAATCGATTCGATAGTTTTCAAAAAATCACCTTTTTTCTTCATGAAAAAGTTCGATTCGGACCCCACTAACTCGAGAACGGTTGCTCCGATATCGATGTTCGTGGTGCCAAAATGCTTCATTTACACTCTCTAGTAGTGCTGCAAAAGCAGTTGAAATCGATTCGATAGTTTTCAAAAAATCACCTTTTTTCTTCATGAAAAAGTTCGATTCGGACCCCTCTAACTCGAGAACGGTTGCTCCGATATCGATGTTCGTGGTGCCAAAATGCTTCATTCACACTCTCTAGTAGTGCTGCAAAAGCAGTTGAAATCGATTCGATAGTTTTCAAAAAATCACCTTTTTTCTTCATGAAAAAGTTCGATTCGGACCCCTCTAACTCGAGAACGGTTGCTCCGATATCGATGTTCGTGGTGCCAAAATGCTTCATTCACACTCTCTAGTAGTGCTGCAAAACCAGTTCAAATCGATTCGAGGGATTTCAAAAAATAAACTTTTCTCATCACGAAAAAGTTCGATTCGGACCTCTCTAACTCGAGAACGGAAAGTCCGATATCGTTGTTCTTGGTGCCAGAATGCTCAGTTTGCATTTTCCAGTCCAGATGCGTGACAACTTTTAGTCTATCTTTTCATAAAAAATAGTGAATTTCTGAGATTGAACTCATAGGATTAAGTTGACACTGCATCCGTATTCAGGATTGCAAACTAAGCATTCTGGCACCAAGAACATCGATATCGGACTTTCCGTTCTCGAGTTAGAGAGGTCCGAATCGAACTTTTTCGTGATGAAAAAAGGTGATTTTTTGAAATCTATCGAATCGATTTCAACTGCTTTTGCAGCACTACTAGAGAGTGTGAATGAAGCATTTTGGCACCACGAACATCGATATCGGAGCAACCGTTCTCGAGTTAGAGGGGTCCGAATCGAACTTTTTCATGAAGAAAAAAGGTGATTTTTTGAAAACTATCGAATCGATTTCAACTGCTTTTGCAGCACTACTAGAGAGTGTGAATGAAGCATTTTGGCACCACGAACATCGATATCGGAGCAACCGTTCTCGAGTTAGAGGGGTCCGAATCGAACTTTTTCATGAAGAAAAAAGGTGATTTTTTGAAAACTATCGAATCGATTTGAACTGGTTTTGCAGCACTACTAGAGAGTGTAAATGAAGCATTTTGGCACCACGAACATCGATATCGGAGCAACCGTTCTCGAGTTAGAGGGGTCCGAATCGAACTTTTTCATGAAGAAAAAAGGTGATTTTTTGAAAACTATCGAATCGATTTGAACTGCTTTTGCAGCACTACTAGAGAGTATGAATGAAGCATTTTGGCACCACGAACATCGATATCGGAGCATCCATTCTCGAGTTAGAGGGGTCCGAATCGAACTTTTTCATGAAGAAAAAAGGTGATTTTTTGAAAACTATCGAATCGATTTCAACTGGTTTTGCAGCACTACTAGAGAGTGTGAATGAAGCATTTTGGCACCACGAACATCGATATCGGAGCATCCATTCTCGAGTTAGAGGGGTCCGAATCGAACTTTTTCATGAAGAAAAAAGGTGATTTTTTGAAAACTATCGAATCGATTTGAACTGGTTTTGCAGCACTACTAGAGAGTGTAAATGAAGCATTTTGGCACCACGAACATCGATATCGGAGCAACCGTTCTCGAGTTAGAGGGGTCCGAATCGAACTTTTTCATGAAGAAAAAAGGTGATTTTTTGAAAACTATCGAATCGATTTGAACTGCTTTTGCAGCACTACTAGAGAGTGTGAATGAAGCATTTTGGCACCACGAACATCGATATCGGAGCAACCGTTCTCGAGTTAGAGGGGTCCGAATCGAACTTTTTCATGAAGAAAAAAGGTGATTTTTTGAAAACTATCGAATCGATTTGAACTGGTTTTGCAGCACTACTAGAGAGTGTAAATGAAGCATTTTGGCACCACGAACATCGATATCGGAGCAACCGTTCTCGAGTTAGAGGGGTCCGAATCGAACTTTTTCATGAAGAAAAAGGGTGATTTTTTGAAAACTATCGAATCGATTTCAACTGGTTTTGCAGCACTACTAGAGAGTGTGAATGAAGCATTTTGGCACCACGAACATTGATATTGTCACGTCCTCCGCTACTTTAGCAGATAAAAATTTGCTACTTTTGTAAATAATTAAATTGTTATTATTTAATAAGCTTTTGTCATGCGCAGGCCCCGATTTCGACCCCTGCGCATTAATTTCTATAACTACCCCCATATCTCGAAAACCACCGAAGTAATCGGTATAAAACAAAAATATTATTAATTGTTATTATTTTTGTGGTAGGTTGGGGAATATCCGTAACGCTCGTAAAACTATTATTTTACGAGTTATGCGCGATCAAACATCGGGCTTCGTTCTCGCTTTGGCTCGAACTTTCGTTATTATTTAACTATATTATTAATACTCATAATTGTAAACTATTGTTGTAAATACCTTTATTGTTATCATATTAATTAGTATTGCTTACAATATTATTGCTCATCATGACCTGCGACACCGATCAGGCATATAGTACCTCGAACCGCCGCTAGGTGGCCGCGGCGATGATCGCTCCTCTCGCTATGCGAATGATTGCGCGCTAGGCTATAAGCGGAGCGCTGAGCAGTAATCGGGGCAGTCGATCTGTAGTATTCACGACCGATACTTCAGAGAGATCATAATTTTTGGTAAGAAGACAATCTCTCTTGGCACGCTTAGTAGCGAGCTGGAGAACCTCGAGCTACACAGCTCGGTTCTCTTAGGAAGAGAGACTGTTATAGGCGGGGTTTAGATGTTAGGCGCCTACGCTTTGCAGCGTGGATGGACCCAGGGGTGTAGCTATATAGCTCCCCCACTGTATGGGTTTAGGAATTTAGAATCAGGGTCAGTTCCTATCCTTGCACGGACAAGGAAGGATGACCAAGTAAGCAGGCCCCCCTACACAGAGGGTCTAGCTCCGCCCCATAGCTTCCTGTGATTACTGCGCCTTCGCACCGCTAGTAATTTGTAAATCGTGACTTGTATTATTCTTTGTTAAATAAATATTGTTCTGTAACTTGTCAACTCTACGTGTCATCGACTTATTCACATTCTTCGACCTCCTCACCACCCGCTCGCCCACGTTGCACGCTATCTTTTACCTTAAATTCTAATATCTGATCCTTCATTGGACCAGTCGGGATATATACGATCCCTGGTGGCAGCGATACCCGTGCTATTTGGCGCACGTTGCGTGATAACGTTACAATGTCACCAGAAACCCTATGTCGCGCTCTGAAGACACCAGGGTGTGACATAATTTTTGGTGGCAGCGGTGGGATTCGATTAAAACTAAGGGGGAACCCCTCTTTATCCCGCGACATCGAAGAATTGTGAATGAGATATCAAAAACCTAAAACATGGAGGAAGACGCTTCCATTCCCCTCGAGAGAACACCAAGCAACTCAAGAAATAGGGACACTATGGACGATACCACGAAATTACCCTCGGTCGATAACAACTTCAAAGGGATCCATCTGAAGCAACTGAAACTTGAGAAGACTCAACGAGACCTCACTGCAGCTCTCTCACACATTAAGGTGTTACTTGGAACGCTTATGGATAGTTCTGGAGAATTATCTTCAATTCCCGCTTCCAGTACACCAAAAGCGGTGACTAGCAGAAACACTGCCATAGAAAGTCTTCCCAGCTTGCCTGCACAGACTGTTGCATCATCGATGAACTATCCTTCTATTTGTGACCCGACGTATTCATTAAAGGATGTCTTGGAGACAGTTCCGACCTTTGATGGAGACGAAAAGTCACTACTTCAGTTCAGCAGATCCTGCAAGGAAGCCTTAAACATGATACCACGGGAGATGGAACCCGGCTTAGCTAGAATGCTCCGCACTAAATTAAAAGGACGTGCTTACCGCGCTGTAGAAGATGACGTCACAGACTCAGTCGCCGTCCTTATACGACATCTAAAGGAGTGTTTTGCTCCCCTCAGATCGCGTTATGCATACAGGGGTGAGCTGAGTAATATCTACATGAAGCCGAAAGAGCATATAATCGACTATTACTCCAGGGTCAAGGATATGCGATCCGCTATCATCGACGAGGAAAATCCAACAGCTAGGGCAATGATGGACGAAATAGACGACTTCACCCTAGACTGTTTCTATAGGGGACTTCCCAACACTTATAGGCTATACCTGAAGACAGAGCGTTACGATAACCTCTCTGAAGCATATGCTATCGCTCTCAGGGTTAGCAAAAGCCTCGAGCTAGACAGTATCAGAAGCGGAAGCATGAGACCGCATTCGTCTACGGACAAATCACGCAAGGAACCCGTGAAAGCTCCCGCTGAAGCTGGGACCAAGCCATACTGTAGGTCGGATAACCGCCCCCAAAAACAGAGTGCCACTTGCCTTTACTGTAAGAAGCAAGGACACGCAATGGAGTATTGCTATGAGCGGAAAAATTCCCGGTCTGCGGGAAACACAAGCAACCCTGCGGGAGAAATGGGTGCAGCCCATGAAGTAAGGACGATCTCCGAAAAGGAGCAACCACGCACCAGAGGTTCGACAGGAATTGCTACCGTCAACCTCAGGCACTCAGAACCACACCTCGTAATCCCTCTGAGCTTGGACGAGGCCAAGGATACGAAGGCTATGGTAGATACCGGTAGCGATGTTAATATCGTCAAGCCCTGTGCATTGCGAACAGGGGCGGTTATTAACACCGCAGATACCCGGGACTTAGTGGGTATTAGTCCTGAAGTAATGAGGACCAAAGGGTCCATTTCTTCGGAAATCTTTGGTGATCCGCACAAGTTTGACGTTGTGTCGGACGATTTCCCTTGCGACGCAGATGCCATAATGGGGTTGGAATCCCAAAAATTGGTTAAAGGAAAAGTTGATGTTGCGGGGAGAGTGCTGGAATTGCCTGATACTACGATAAGGTTTCTCGACATTCCCCCGACTAATACGGTTACGGTTAGGCAAATTGTGCTAGGATTTCCTGAGGAGACAGAGAATTCCGAAGGCAGTACAATCGTTTTGCCAGAATTTGAAACAGAGGCAGATGACGCCATTGAAGGCTCGAACATTCGGGAACGCTCCGACTCGTTTGGATTGGTCCAGGGTGACGTCACGAGTGATCATGCGGAAACTGAAAAGGAATTGGCCGGTGAACAACCCATTTTGGGAAGAGACCTCGTGAAAGAGGGTCTTTCCGGGAATGTCCCCATAGCGAGGGAGGATTCCATGAAGAAAGGGCGAGACGAGATGAAGCGTCGAGTCGAATTAACATGTAGCTTAGTGTTAATTATTCTGCATGGGTTGGGTCAGGCAGTTCATAAGTTCGTTAATGGTCATGTGAACGTTCATCGGATACATCCTGTTGATCCTCGGTCCGATAAGGTAAGGCAAGTGTGGGAAAAAGTTGACACTAATAGCCTAGGCCAGGATGAGAGGAATGGTGTCGTGAGCTTCCTCGAAAAATACGACGATACCTTCCGTCTGAAAGAAGACAAACTCACCTGTACTCGTGTTTTAAGGCATAGGATTCCCACTGTGGATAATCTCTCTGTAAACGTGAAGCCTTACGCATATTCGATAGAGCAGAAAGCCGAGATTAATAGGCAGGTCGTTGACCTATTGAGTAAAGACATTATCGAAGAATCGGAATCTTCCTACAATTCACCTTTATGGTTCATACCGATTAAACCCGACATATCTAAAGAGATATACGAAGGACACTTCTCGAACCTAAAGAAACGTTTCGAGAAAATACCGAGGACAGCCAGCGAGAATCTGGATAAGTCGAAGGAAAGGAGAGAAAGCTTCGACGATAGGATTACTAACCCAGTGGAACTGAAGGAAGGAAACCACGTGCTCACTACGCGCGACCTGGAACTGCACCTTCATCGAGGTACACTGGCCCGCACCGTGCGATCAAGACTTTGGATAGTGTAAATTCTGTGTTTAGTTGTAATAGTAACAACATGCTGATCGACGCGAATAAAGTGCGAAAAACTAGAATACTTATCGTTAACAGAGTGAGTGAAATTAGGATTAAGTGATGTCAAGGGGCTGACATCTCCCTAAGGGGGATGGTGTCACGTCCTCCGCTACTTTAGCAGATAAAAATTTGCTACTTTTGTAAATAATTAAATTGTTATTATTTAATAAGCTTTTGTCATGCGCAGGCCCCGATTTCGACCCCTGCGCATTAATTTCTATAACTACCCCCATATCTCGAAAACCACCGAAGTAATCGGTATAAAACAAAAATATTATTAATTGTTATTATTTTTGTGGTAGGTTGGGGAATATCCGTAACGCTCGTAAAACTAGTATTTTACGAGTTATGCGCGATCAAACATCGGGCTTCGTTCTCGCTTTGGCTCGAACTTTCGTTATTATTTAACTATATTATTAATACTCATAATTGTAAACTATTGTTGTAAATACCTTTATTGTTATCATATTAATTAGTATTGCTTACAATATTATTGCTCATCATGACCTGCGACACCGATCAGGCATATAGTACCTCGAACCGCCGCTAGGTGGCCGCGGCGATGATCGCTCCTCTCGCTATGCGAATGATTGCGCGCTAGGCTATAAGCGGAGCGCTGAGCAGTAATCGGGGCAGTCGATCTGTAGTATTCACGACCGATACTTCAGAGAGATCATAATTTTTGGTAAGAAGACAATCTCTCTTGGCACGCTTAGTAGCGAGCTGGAGAACCTCGAGCTACACAGCTCGGTTCTCTTAGGAAGAGAGACTGTTATAGGCGGGGTTTAGATGTTAGGCGCCTACGCTTTGCAGCGTGGATGGACCCAGGGGTGTAGCTATATAGCTCCCCCACTGTATGGGTTTAGGAATTTAGAATCAGGGTCAGTTCCTATCCTTGCACGGACAAGGAAGGATGACCAAGTAAGCAGGCCCCCCTACACAGAGGGTCTAGCTCCGCCCCATAGCTTCCTGTGATTACTGCGCCTTCGCACCGCTAGTAATTTGTAAATCGTGACTTGTATTATTCTTTGTTAAATAAATATTGTTCTGTAACTTGTCAACTCTACGTGTCATCGACTTATTCACATTCTTCGACCTCCTCACCACCCGCTCGCCCACGTTGCACGCTATCTTTTACCTTAAATTCTAATATCTGATCCTTCATTGGACCAGTCGGGATATATACGATCCCTGGTGGCAGCGATACCCGTGCTATTTGGCGCACGTTGCGTGATAACGTTACAATGTCACCAGAAACCCTATGTCGCGCTCTGAAGACACCAGGGTGTGACACTTCATTCACACTCTCTAGTAGTGCTGCAAAGTTAAGGGGGCGAATTTTAAAAAAATTTTTTTTTTTGAAAAGTTGTTGGTTTAAAAAGAGAAAATTCTCCGAT